>CAHIKZ030000880.1:525000-530000 GCA_903632075.3 Acanthosepion pharaonis
CTGATACTAAATAGGTCGAGTTTCTGTCACGGCTTGATGAAATTTGATACAGCGGAACAAGTTTTATATATATATATATATATATATATATATATATATATATATATATATATATATATATATATATATATATATGTGTGTGTGTGTGTGTGTGTGTGTGTGTGTGTGTGTGTGTGTGTGTGTGTGTATGTGTGTGTGTGTGTATACACGTGTGTATCTCTCTCTCTCTCTCTCTCTCTCTATATATATATATATATATATATATATATATATATATATATATATATATATATATACATACATATATATATATATACGTGCATGTGTCTATATATATATATATATAGCGGACGTATTTTTTATTTATCTGGTTGGTGCATAACTTATGCACGATTTCAAGATCTATATTAAAAGTGACAAGCCAATGTTTATGGAAATATTTATCTGTTAACATAACCACCTTTACTTTTTAAAGTATCATTCCATCTGTCAACAAGCTTATAATTGTCACACGTATGACATTCCTTATTTTCTGGGGCAAAATATAAACGTCTTCTCTTGATGTCAACCTAAGACCATGCAAAGGATTCTGCAGTCCCCGAAAAAAGTGATAATCTGAAGGAGCAAATACAAGAGAATATGGTGGATGAAGCAATATTTCCCAGCCAGTCTCTTCGAAATGATTTTAGTCAGCCTCGATTCCGGGTTTACGCAGGAGGAGACCGCAGAAATGCATTCTTGAGCGGGCAGATTTAAGACCACTTTCAAGGGGATATCGCGAAGAAAATTACGGAACTTATCCCAGTCAGTATGTTGATAACAGAATTAAGTTCTTTTGGTAGGTTGTTCATTGCTGGGGGTGGAGTAGAAGGGGATGTTGACAGACAGTACGGCATGATCAGAGTTGCCAAGGGCAAAGCTTTGTGGCGGTACAAGACTCGTGGATGGAGGTGAAACAGAGATCGTGAAGGGAAGCCTTACACTCATGGTTTTTGGGGAAACAGGAAGGATATTCAACAACCTGTGTGAGGGATTGGGTAATTGAGAAATTAAGGGTTCGTATATCAGCAATTTCAGTTATAGAGCTTTTAAACCACTAGGTATGGTGGGCGTTAAAATCACCGAACACGAATATAATAGGAAACGGAAGAAGAGAGATAGTTATGGCTATATTGTCGGAAATGCTTCCAGTACACCACAGTCTTGAGAAGACGGAGAGCGATAGAGGAAGAAGAGGTAGCTTACAGCATTGAGGAGAGATGGACGGAGACACAGGTATTAATGGCCCGGATATTCGAGAGAGAGAGCGTTCCCTAACCAATGGGAGATCGTCCTTGACGTAAAATCTTAGGCCTTGCATGTGCGTTTGCGAGTCTTATATAAGGAGAGGAAGATAATCTGGGAGAGAGAGGTCAAAAGCGGAGAGAAACGAGGTGAGGTTGGTCTCTCAGAGAAACAATATATCAGGAGACTTCTCAATGAGGAATGATTCCACACTGCAGAAGTTGGTTCGAATGCCACGGATGTTAGAAAAGGAAATGTTAATGGGTTTAGATGATTTGTTAGTGCTGGATTAGGTTTACTTTTATGGTCGTTTGTTGTCATGTTGGTGATGTTGTTAGTGAAACTGAGAAGGCCTGAAGTAGAAAAGTCAGACGGTCATCTCATGAGACAATAACAGAAAAGAGTTGGCGCGGCATGCAACATAATGTGACCTTAGATTGCACGCTGGATGTGGGTATAAAGACACTATTCTATGCGCGACATTGCTTTACAGGCACATCGATATTATACAACTGTTGATCAGGGAGGCCGCTCAAGACGTTACGCTAGATTTAATGCCCCTAACTACCAGTCGGGAAAAGCAACAGGAAAACTGTCAAACCGGTACCCTCCGAATAAAGAGTCGGTGCCACGGAGAGCACACATCACAAAAGAATCACACCTGTACTACTACGGAGTCCTGAGAGAAGGAAAGGAAAAGTGTCGAGAACCCCTTCCTAAACAAGTCACAAGCGGTGAGCCTCTGCGCTTGTTCAAGAGACTCTATAGGGTTGTTGACAAAGCGACAGGTCTGCTACCTACGTCTATTGCATGCGCACTAACACACGCACACATACACACGCACGCGCACACACACAGTGAAAAAAGAAAAGTTAACAATTGCAGCTTACAAGAAGTCCAAGAACATCAAGCAAACCACTCGGTGTTAGAAGTGAAATATATATTTTTTAATAAATTATTTTTGAAACTGAAATATGAATCTTTTAACATAGTTAAAGTCGCATTATGCACGTCTTGAATGCAAAGGGTGCCGCAACCATAGAGCCCGGGGACACATATCAGTCGATATTTGTATGAGTCAATGAAAAAAAGAAGAAAGTCATTGTATTTATCCAGACATTTCCAAAAGAACAGTGAAGAGTAAAGTCACTTCAATTAATAATTTATAAAGAAACAAAAATCATAACGTGGTACAAACAAAGGCAAAGTGACCTTCATTTGCTCCTCTTTCAAATTGAAACACCCACTTCTGAAACGGGATAATCACCTGTAACTACTGTCATTTACTGAATCATCTCCATAAGCGCACTGAATAGACTTTGATGCTGCACTTGCACTGGCATATTTATAAAACTCATATAGTAAGCTATGTCGACTGTGATCTTTAAATTGGAACAATATGGGTGCGAATTTTGCGGAAGATCTGGAAAAATAATTTTATAATCTGAAAGAGAAAGGTATAAATAACTTATTGTGAAATTCCTTACCAATAATGTTATTGTAACCTAGGAAAGGTTACCGAACAGAATAATTAGACGAAGGTTGGTAATGAACGATAATACTTAGAACAAGAACAACACATGTAAGATTCAGCAACGGGGTGTAGAGAAATTAATCAACTGCTAGAAGCGAGTCAATGAATCTCTGACTGCAACATATCTACCAACGGCCCGACGCGTTCAGATGTGACAAAAGGCCTAATTTAATGCGCGATGTCCGAGCCCATAGCTCTGTCAAAAATTGCCTGCAGATATCGTACAAAACAGGATCGGGTCGCTGTTTCCAGAGATGAGACTCTGTCCTTCGACATAGCCTCATCTGGCGTTCCTCTCTCCCCGACCAACACAGCTGGAGACGAATCTCCAACTGCAGGATATATACCAACCGCCCCACGCGATCAGATGTGGCAAAAAGTAGAATGTAATGTGGGGTATCCGAGCCCGTAGGCTCGGCCAATAATTCCCCGTTGACCCCGTTTTATATGGTGCCCGATAGCTGTTTCCCGAGACAAAAATCTGCTCTTCGACATATCCTCGTCTGGTGATCCTCTCTGCTCGGAGGCAAAGTGTTTGACCAACACAGGCGGAGACAAATCTTCAAATACAGACCAAGATACAGTATTTACTCCTGTATTTAAATGGGTAGGGAAATACCAATACGCTTCGTCTATTTATTTATAAGAGTATCCTCTATAAATAAAGTATAAGTAAAAAAAAATGCGCTGGATTAATAAGCAAAAAAGCCATCAATTTTATTCACAAATTAATAAATTGCAGGTATGTTTATTTCAATATTCATTGAAAAATATGTTTCAATAAATTATTCAAATTGGCTTGGTCATCGACGCCCTTTGTAGACGAGAGGTCAAAGCATGTCAGATCGAAAGAAATGTATCTAATCGAATGGTCTAATAAATAAACAGAACTTCTACTAAATCACGAGTATCCACAAAAATAACGTTTAAGATGACTTTTAAAAGAACACTTTACATTAATTTTGACAGATTACAGGTAACAATTGCTGGGTTTGATAAGGCCATCCTGATTCATTTTCATTAGAGCATGTGTACATTAGTTTTGTCACATTCTGGGCACATCTATATTTTTCTGACCGGCCAATGACATCAGGGTTTATGACCAAGTCATCGCATGTATGAAGGAAACATTATTTGAAAAGCAACGCTATTATGAAGATTAGACATGAATAGAGCCTTGCAATTTGCTGCAACTATAAAAACAACGTCAACCTCATGTTTCGTGTAGGCAAAGTAGGCATTTTTTGGAATGTTGCTGTGGGCCTACTTTGCAAAGTAGGCATTTTTTTAATGTTGATGTAAGCCTACTTTCCCTACACGAAAAAGTAGCAATGATATCCCACACTCAGCAAAAGAATTTACTAAACAGAGATAATCTCCAAATGTCGGCATGAGAATAAGTACATATTACCCGAATTTATACCAAACGGATAAAAAAAAACACCAACAATCACTCTTTAGTTCAAGCTAGCATCACAATAATTACATTTATTGTTATTATCATTACATCACCATTAGTAATCACTTCTACCACTTTACAATAACTATTAGCTACTAATATTATCATTACCAGCAATACCCAACACCATTACTACCACATCACATCTACTATTAACATATAAATCCACTATAATTATTAACGTAAATTACTCCCCCCCAGCATATTTAATACCACCAAATAAAAATCAATAAGATCAGAGAAAATTTCCAAATGTAGGCTTGAGAATAAATACCTATCATCAGGATTTATACCAAAATAAAAATATAAATAAATAAATAAAATAAAATAATATAAAACACCAACAATCACTCTTTAGTTCAAGCTAGCACCACAATAATTACATTTCTTGTTTTTTTATTATTCACCCACCACAATGACTAATCACTTCTACCAATTTACAATAACTATTAGCCACTTATATTAACATTGTCACCAACCCCTTACAAAATTACTATCCCATCACATCAATTAGTATCATATAAACGCGCTATAATTATTAACGTAAACTACCTCCTCCCCCGTCATATTTAATACCGCCATAAAATAACCAATAAGGATTACAAACTGAAATTTCTACCAGTTACATATACACAGTCATCAAAAACAAGCAAATAACCAGCTTTAAAATAACAAATAAACTTTTAAAAATTAAAATAAAAATAATAGAAATTTTTAACTATC
>CAHIKZ030000880.1:535000-592500 GCA_903632075.3 Acanthosepion pharaonis
ATATATATATATATATATGTGTGTGTGTGTGTGTGTGTATGAATGGAATTTATATTTACGTACCTCTACTAAATAGCATAGTTATCTTTTTGTATATATATATATATATATATATCTTGTTATATATATATATATATATATATATATATATATATATATATATATATATATATACACACATATATATATATATATATATATATATATATATATATATATATAGGTAGAGTGATGTTGCGTTTTATTTCTTTCTGTTCTATTGGCAATAGCTGTTGTCATTTCTGATTGTTTTGTTTTAGTTTCCTAGCAAGAAAGGTAATAATTCATTAGAGGAAATGATTACTTTTGATGGCATTGCACATTCGAAGCGAACTATATTTGTCATCGATTCATTCTTTTCCTCTTCTTTGATACACGGAACCGTTGTTCCCTATTTCATTTTTGGATTGTGGAGATTGGCAGCGTTAAAGTAGTCCTTCAGGTCATTGTTGATTGGTTACTTAAATTTCCCGAGAGGACACAAATGCAAATTAATCACGTGACAATTTGAATATTCGCACTTGGGATGAAGCTCGCATTTTATGCTAAACAGGACAATTTGATCTGAAAAGCGCCTGTGAAGAAGAAGACAGTGTAACACGATCCAGTAAGCGGGAGTTTCTGTGCATGTACAGAAAAGAAGTATTAGATAGATTGAAAGTGTGAGAGAGAAACAGGATGAGGGAGTGAAAGAGAGAGTATGAGTGAAAGAAATAGAGAAAGTGTTATATTATGATAGTGATATATATATATATATATATATATATATATATATATATATATATATATATATGTATGTATATATATATATAGAGAGAGAGAGAGAGATAAATGGCGAGAAATAAAAAAAAATAAAAAGTGATATATATATATATATATATATATATATATATATATATATATATATATATATATATAGCGAGAGAACGTGTGATACAACAAAATAGAGAGAAAATTTATCAAATATTGAGATATGAATTAAGTCTGGGTTACATTGGAAATGGAAAGGAAATTAAAGCCTGCTTTCGTGTTCCTTTTTGTGTTTGGGCGAGTACGTGTGTGTGTGTTTGTGTGTACGTGTTTCATTTTCTCTAATACCATGTGCGTTCGTGGCAGTATAGAAACGGTATGATTCCATTAAATGACCGAAATGATCATAAAATGAAGAGAGAATAATAAACGTATTTTTATAATGACGTTTCAGGATAGAGGCACTAATGAGTCTCCATGTTATCCGTTTCTTCATTATTTCTGTAATATCATTCGCTGGGAAAGAAGTAGTCTCTTTCCTCGTTGTCTTCTACGCGTTTTAGAGTCTTGCCTCTTCCATTTTCTGGGTAAATTCAACTGAGAAAATAGTGGAGTGAATAAAGTTCTGTTTAATGAAGTTTGAAATAAGGTTTTCCAATATTATTGACTTCATTTAATTGCAATTAGATCAGGAAGGGTGAGTCACCGATTTGTTTTTTTTTTTTGTTTTGTTTTTTGTTTTTTTTTTCGTTATACGTGAGGTCTTCCTTCGAGGATCCTACCTCTGCACTATTTCTAACCAACTTTAAAATTTTTACTATCAAACTATATAATCGATATGCAATCCGTTCACTGAAAATTATGAGGTAGTTTCTACTGATTCTCGTGTATTCAATATGTCTTATAATTGTTAAATATTTCAAGCTCTCATTCTTTTTAGGTCCATTTGGTCTCGACGACGCATGGCCTTCATATCCCATTGCCCATGCCTGCACACTGGAGAGTTTGCTCCAGCCTTACCCTGACCAATCGGGTCGCTACTATTATCACTCGAGACAAACGGTTGCCTAATATCATACTTTATGGGTCTTAATATTTCCATATATCGCATGTTTTATACATGTTTCATACATTCTATTTTCTTTAATAATTTGTTACGTTGGCCAATTTTCAGTCCCTAATAGTCCTATCTCTACTGAGCCAGATTTTTCTCACTATGACAATCTCCATCCTCTGTAAGGAAAATTCATAGAATTCACTGCCGTTTATGAGAATAAAGACGACATAGTAGTCACCAGTTTTTCTTTGTTTATAACAGAATTTTTCGATGTTTTATTAATTTGCTTTGTTTCTGAAATGAATCTCTATCTATAAAAGTCAGGATGAGTGTGTGTGTGTGTGTTTGTGTTTCTGTGTAACGAATGCACGGACGCAATTGTCGACGGATTTGCACCAAAATTTACATGCACATGCTCCAACTTAGCGGGAAGGACAAAATAATCTTTTCTTGCTTCTACGGCAGTTTTCATGTAGTTTACGGCCATTTTGTACTGGCCTGAGTGAGAGCCAATAGCTGGCTTCCACGAATAGGTAGGAAGATTCTATTGGCCAGCGTAAGAGCCAACAGCTGACTGACACGAATGTTAACGAGCATGCTAGCATGCAAAAAAATCGATAGCTGCATTCGTCACAAGTGGGAAAAATTAAAATCTGCATGGCACTTTACTCCAGTTGGCTAATTCGCTTGCTTCAACTCAACGTTGATTCTGATTCCTCAGAACTGGGTTGGGTGTGCAAAGGTATTTGCTGTTAACATTCTTTTTTTATTCGGTTTTTCCAGTTACGAATCCTTTTTTAAAGCTGATCGTTTTGTGTTCATTTTGTTTAGTTCTTTTATTGTAACAGATTTAATGTTTAGTATAGAGCTTAGAAAAAATTCGCAATGTGAGATAGTCAAGAAGTAAAGCATGTAGCAACATCAGCACGGCAAAGGGCACTCATTTAAAGGCAAGGAAGGGCAAAAATATTTTAAGTCAAGTGATAGCGATTGCTGTATGAGTCGTACGATTTTTGAATCAAACACGGGCAACGCCAGGCCATGCTGCTAGTTTTTCACTATTTCAATTGTATATTGTCTAACACTATACTACGAAGCTAATTGATAATATATTATTCTTGCCAACAATTATTACTGTAAGGAGTTAATTACTCTTGTTCCCACCACATCTTTTTACACTCTAAACTTAACAAAAAAAAATTGTGACCTAGAACATGAACTAAATTTGCTATAGCTCAGCTTGTGTCTGCTATTTTTGGTCGAGTCAGTTGTGATTCTACAGGCCTTAATAATATTTCTCTGCATATTTTCTACTAAAATACTGTCGTAATATCAAAATCTTACCTCCCCCCCTCACACCTTACACAGAGACCACCGCATATTTTTCTTTTAAATTACTCAGTGCTGAGTTAATATTTAGAAACTGCATTAACATATAATTTTGTTGAAAAAGTCTACTGAGTTGGTAATGGTAAAAAACGAAATATGTTTCTGATACAAAATATGAATACTTTTTTTAGATAGAATGTATAGAGTCGAATTTAAAGTTAAAATTATCGAAGTAAGTGAAGTCTTGAGAACTTCTGAGAAATAAAAACAAATACACAGTAGGTACTGAATTTAATTATTTTACTTTAAACAAATAAAAAAAAAAAATCTTCTTTTCTTAAGCAATTCCACACCAAGCAGGGCAGGAAGCCACTAGTGCGCAAGGGGTTAAAGAGAGTTGGAGTGAGAGCAAAGAGGAGTGATGGAAGTAAGGATTAAAAGAATGTTAGGGGGTAGATCAGGGCATAAGTGCTAGTAAACAATTTCAGTTATGTCCGTAAGCACATCAGCTGTAGAACGTTCAAAGCGGAAACCATATTGCTTGTCGGAGAGCAGATTATGGGATGTAAGGTGCTGAGCCACTTCTGCGTTGATTAAAGCTTCAAAGACTTTGTTGAAGAATGATAGGAGACTGATAGGACGTTAATTAGAAGGGTCAGAATGGTATCCAGTGTTCTTGGAGACAAGGAAAACGGATGTGGACTTCGAACAGTCTTGAAAAAAAAAATCATTGAGACAGTAGTTATATAATTTAGAGAGTGCAGGGTCCAGTTCAGGCGAACATTTCTTCAGAAAATGGCTGGCATCCCGTCTCCACCACTAGCCTTGTGGGGGTCTAATTTACAGATAATTCCCACAACCGAAGACGGGGTTATATGCACTTCGCTCAATTGAGCATCAGTTCTAAGGAAGAAATCGAGTGTGGGTGCAGCGGAAGAGTCGAGCGTTGAATTGAATGACAATTTCCGAGCAAAGCATTCAGCCTTGAAGTCAGAACGTCAATCTGATTGAACATAGGATGTATAAAGTGTTTGCTATTGTTAAGTACGCTCTTGCAGAAACGCCAATAATCCTTGGAGCCGAATTTGCGAGATGCAATACGTTCTTTCATTAGAGAAGCAAATAGTTATTTTGCTTCACTGAGGACACGCTTACACTCGTTACGGGCAGAGACAAAAGGACATCTATTGCAATCAGACATGTCGCTACGATAAAGGTGGAAGAAGTGATTCTTATGGGCAATGTCAGCTGAGCAAGCAGCGGAGAAGCAAGGAGAGGAGCGCGATTTGACCATATATCTCCTTGAGAGGATGAAAGCCTCGATTCCAACTTTAACCCAGGAGGAGACATCGGAAGCACATTCTTGAACGGGGAGCATGATGACAACGTCCCAGAGAACATCGCGAATGAAATTCTGGAACGAGTCCCAGTCTGCTCGTTGATAGCAGATTGAAGTTCTAGTGGTAGTAGGTTCTTTTGAGGGTTGGAGTTGAAGTAGATGTTGACAGACACTACAGCATGATAGGAGCTTGTCAAGAGGGCAGAGCTGGGTGGTGCTACATGACTCGGGGTGGAGGTAAAACATAGATTGAGAAGAGGAGCTTTACTGCCCATGTTGTAGGGAAAACGTGTGGGGAATTCAACTATTTGCGTGAGGGATTGAGAAATTGAAATAGTAAGGGTTTGTATGCCTGCAAGTTCAGTAGTAGCTTTTTTATGCCACTTGGTATGATGAGCGTTAAAATCACAAAACACGAATATACGAGCAAACGGATGGAGAGAGCCTTGTCATTGCTGTCAGAATTGCATTTGATTACACCACAGTCTTGGGAGGATGGATAGCGATAAAAGAAGGGGTAGCTTACAGTATTAAGAAGAGATAGTCGGAGACACATATACGAATGGTCTGGAGATTCAAGAAACAGCTCTGTAGCCGGTGGGAGATGGTCCTTGGCGTAAACACCAAGGCCATGCATGAGATCGAGAGATTAGAGGAGGGGATTCACAGTTGGTCTCACAGAGAGCCAGTATCACAACGAGGAAAGATTACACACTGCAGAAGTTTGTTCTAATTCCACGGATGTTAGAAAATGAAATGTTAAAGGGTATGGGCTTGGGAGTCTTTGCTTTCAATAGCATAGACAACAGGAAGACAGATACGGCAAATTATTTCCACGCTAGCATGTATTTTATCTAGCAAGAATAAATGTCCCACTACTACATTGGAATGTAGACAAGTTAGGTTCACGCGCTGTCAAAGACGATTTGTTTGAGTGGCGATTTTCAACTAACTAAACAACTGCAGGTTTACAAGTAAAGTTAGAACATAAGAACACAAGGAAAAAATAAATAAGTAAATTCAATTAATAAAAATAATGTATTAGATTAGCAGAGAGAGTGGGAGAGAAAAAGAAAAAGACCCGTTTGGCAAATTTGGGTAAAGAGAATTCTACTTACAAATGGCAGCTAGCGTTCACTATTGCCGGCTTCCATTATCAGGGTCAGTTAGTGGATTGTCGAGACTGACTTTCAGTTTCGAAGAACGCAGAGAGGGTGTGGGGATACACCACCGCCAACAATGGGCTTGGGGTCTTTGCTTTCAGTACCATAGACAACGGAAAGACAGTCACTTAAATGTGATTAAGAAAGAAATATCCTCAAACAATTAGATGTGATATATATATAATACGGAAAACACTTGATTCATCATATAATAGTTTATAATTTATTTCATGATATATATATATATATATATATATATATATATATATATATATATATATATATATATCTTGAAATAAATTTATACATTGAGTTCTCACCACGGAATTATTTAGGTACCTCCATGAAATCGCTAAAAAAAGAGCATAGCTTGATGAAAAAGACGCCAACCTTGCCGAAAACTAAATATTATTGTCTAAATGCTTATGTCATTATTAAGAGGAAAGAGCAAAGTTTTTTTAAATTATTTTAAAAATTGTTCCTTCTTTTTAGAACATTCTAAATTTTGATTAAAAAACCTTTTTCTATTTGTATCAGCGGAACTAGTAAATAAATAGACAATTTTTAGCACGTTTTTTTGGTATGACAAACATTAATTTGAAAAATCGTGCAAAAATAGAAATAATTATCTTAATAATTCCTCTTAATAATAACAAACTTTTAGACGATAAAATTTTGTTTTCGTCAAGTTTGGTGTCTTTTTCATCATGCTATGCTCTTTTTTTAGCGATCTCGTGGAGGTACCTAAATTAACCTAATATTTTCAAAAGAAAAATGTCGTCATTGGAAGAATTCCTACCACCTACAGGTCTGCTTCTTTTACTGCAGTCGATTTTTGATGTTCCAAAATGTAAATTCTTTTTCAGTTATTATCTACTGCTTTCTATTCATAGCAAAATTCGCTCCGTTATGGCTTTAGTGATTTGACTGGCGTGAATTTATTGAAAAGAATAATATCTCTAATGTTCTTCCCTAACCTGCTACCTTCTATATTTCCACATTTTCAATGTTTAATTAGTGTTGCTATCAGTTGTTTGTCAATTTTTTCTCAGATTTTTTTTTTACCTTCCAACGTTTATTAGTATTTTTTTATATTAATTTTCATCCAATACAAGTCCCTTGTGCCAGAGTGTTACTGTGTGGTGTTATATTAGCGTAAGAGAGTGGAAGAATCACAGTTCATGAGGTTTTATAAGATTGATAAGAGTTAACTCGAGAGAAGAATACGTCAAGTTGATAGTCATCGGGAAAATATCATGCCGGGAGTCTTTTCCACGAAGCATCAGTTCCTGGGATGTATCTTTCGGAGTTGAAATTATTTCTTACTGTCAAAACTGTCAAATGAGAAATGGGCAACTATAGCCCAGATATGAAGGAAATAGTCTATATTTGGCCTGATTTGTTTCGTGTAATGATAGAGTATATCAAGTGGTGTCAGATAATTGCCGGAGCGGTAAAAATCAACCGACCATTTTGCTAGCATCTTTAGTAATAGACTTTATGTATGATATTAGATGTGCGTCTGGAGTTTCCACCTTGAGAGAAAACCCATTTATTATGTGCTATATAGGAATAAAGTGCAGCTGCCGACACTTGTGTTTGAACATAGATCGCCAGAGAGCAAACACAGGTGATCCCATTATTGAAATAAGTAGACCATGCGACCATAGAGGAAGGGAATATATGGAAGGTAGCGTGTGTCTAATGAATTTCCATTTCCAGTATATCCTCTGTTACTATCCTGATCGCTATTTCTACTCTATCCTCTATTACTATACGGACCTCTATTCTCTACTCCATTCATTATACTATTTCGGATTAATATTCGAGCGAGTATTATCAAGCCATTAGTACTATTAGTACGACTGTTATTCGAAGTTGTCTGACCTCAGTTTTGTTCAACGGCGTTACTATAGTTGTATCTGCAATCCCAAAGTCTCTCCTTGTTGTGGTAGGATCCACCTAATTTGTATAGTGGAGTACCGACCATATAAATATGGTTGGTACCGGGAAGAGAGGAAGGAATCAAGAGATTCAACCAGAGACTCTGCCCGACTGCGACTCAGTCAACACATTCTCCAGGAACGAGCTTACCAGGAATATACAAAAGACTATATGTAAATATTGTGTACACTTTCTTGTTTCAATACATTTTGTTCTAAGTACATTTTGTGTTGCATTATTATTCCATGCATTAGTCAAGTTTCAACACTGCTACAATGAGAATTATGATAGTGACAATAAGTATTCTTTGGTATCACAAAATTGGTAACGAATGTTTGTTGAGATCACAAAACTATGATATGTAAAATTTCAGTGTCTAAATCTACAACGAGCAGTTCTAGATTTTGGTTAAGAAATATTGAATATTACAAGACGATTTTCCCCCATTGAACCAGCAGGTGTAAGTAGGAGGAGATGAAGTCTTTTAACGGTGCACCAATAAACTTCTGTATTGTCCGCATAGATATTAGCTAATTTTCGGAAACTGTTCTTAAGTAAATACTTAATTTTTTATATCTACATTTTCACCGTGTACAAGGCACAAGAGACACTCTAGATAGAGGGTTACAGAGTAAGAGGTTGATTTCATGGGGATATGTGGGGAAGATAACGATTGACTCGAGTAATGAACAGGATAGGATTGTAATGATCGGGGAAGCATCTTCTTGAGACCAGTTGGAATGTTGAGGAAACACTGAGGAACGCCGTTGAAAGTTCAGGATGTGTTCATTGATGATGAATCGTTATGGGAATTAAATTTAACCTCCAAAATATATGCTATATCGATCAGCTTTATATTTGAAAATTGCGAAGGAAATATATCAGGTCACTGTTATTTCATATATCAGTCAGTTATGTGACATACGAGATACACGCTTAATCGATAATGAATGACGAGGCAGATATTTTTTCGCAGTCGGTTGCCATTTCTTTCTGTGATGAACCAGTTGCCATCCAAGGCTATAGAGCCCGGTATGTTCTGCTGCTTATCTGCAGCTGGGAAGAGAAAATGAGGGTCCATTATTAGTACGTAAGGGAATGTAATGGATTCGACTGGAATTCGAACTCCGATTCCTCAATCCCAGCCGCTATCCATTACTCGACCATGCACAGTCTCTTCATTATCTATCTATAAATTCTTTATCAAATAAATGCCTTGACAAATACGAAAACGATAATGGAATCTGAAAATCTGGCGCGTTATATTTCCCAACATACGGGATAACTTAGAGATTAATTTATAGGTAAATCACCTGTGTCTCGTTCAGGTAGTCATTCAACTGCATGTTTACGAGCGTTACGTCGAAAAATGCGAGAAAATAATATTACATCTGGATATTAGACAATTTACATTGGTTATTGAAAATTACTCGTCTGCTAAGGAATATGCTGACAATTATGAACGTCTAGTAAATGAGAAGAGATTCGATTGGTAATATCTTCATTGTTGTTAGAATTATTAGCTAAACTACGCAATATGGAGATAATGTACGCTATTATAATTACAGTAACCATCGTGTCCATTTTGATTGTCCTTATATATATATATATATATATATATATATATATATATATATATATATATATATATAGATAGATAGATAGATAGATAGATAGATATACATATGGAAACGGTTATAATGGTTCCAACGAGAGAAAAATGTATATTTAAAAAAAGAGACAAACCGCAAAGGATTGTGGTTATTATGTGGATTTTTTAGTGTATATATTACATAACATGAAGAATAATATATATATATATATATATATACACTAAAACCAATCCACATTATAACCAAAAACGTTTTAAGTTTCTCTCTTTTTTATATATATATATATATATATATATATATATATAATTATTATTATTTAATTTTAGATATTAGAACAAAAACATGCTGAAATCGTTACACAGTAGCTTTCGTTTTACGCTACAAATTTGTAACTCTTAGGTGAATGGTAGGTGACTGGTGATTAAAAACTTGTTTAATCACCAGTTACTTACCATTTGCCGTATCCGGCATTGGAGTGTCATGGAAGAGTACAGAATCCTTCCATTATTCCACTGTGTATGCTGCCCCTGCCGCAGAAACATTGGTCTGGAAATATAGATCAAATTTGTTTATGTACCACTCATGATTAGTCGTCAGGATGAGAGATTCATCATTACAACTGATTTGAAACACACATACACACACACAGAACACACACACTCTCACATTCACGCAGACATATATGTGTGTGTGTGTATATACTTGTGTGCATATATTTTAATATTGTGTATTTAGGCAGCAGTCCTTCTTTCATGCATGCTTCATTAAATATGACAAACATGTTACTTTGATTAAATTTTTTTTATATGATTTCTCATATGATCGTATATTTTTTTCCATTCAGTAGATAATTAAATTTGGACAGATTTTTGTATAATGTATCTATTGAAAAACAAAATATATCATATGAGAATTTATATAAAACTTAATCAAAACACTCTGTCTGTATTATTTCAATGAAGTTTAATATATATATATATATATATATATATATATATATATATATATATATATATATATATATATATATTCGATCGTTGCCATTCTAGACAGGTCACAGCAAATCTCAACAACATTGTCCACTAATCCTTAGTTACCCTGATGTTTATATCATATATCTCTGATACGATAGTATCACATCAATTCCAAACTACACAATTTCGAAAGATTTATCTATTCTTTTAATTAATTCAGATGTGACAGTGATTATTATCTACCCAATTATGTGCTAATTATTAAGACTTCTATCACTCAACCATTATTTATAAAAAAAAAAACAAAAGAAAAAAAACAAATATTCTTAATATCTAAAAATTGTTTTATGGCTTTAAATAACTTGCAAATGTTGATAAAAAGAATCAACAAAATCAACCAATAATAAGTGATCGGTAGGGGCAGCGAAATTCACTATTATTAATACACATTTTAGTAGATGTCGCAGTTGCTAAGGACTGAGTGACAAATTGTACACACCAAATTTCCAGTGATTATAGATGAAAATTAACTGAGAAAATGTTTAATCAATTCTCCATTCCTTCCTCACTGATGTCCTCATAAGGTAAAGTCCGAACCTGTCTTGAAATTTCAAATTCAATCTGACTTATTTTACCAAATTTCTTAATCAGCCTACTAAGTACAGGTAACAAAGCTTTTTATCCAACCGCTATCTCAGATCCTGGACAAAGATCACTAATTTTTTCTTCTCTCCCACTCTCATTCTATTTGACATTAAATTTCGACACACAACGCCGTCCACAATCTCACATCGACTTTGAATTTAATCTCTATTCTTGTTTAGATTGGTTGGTCAGTCTATTATTTTTGTTTTCTTTTCCACTAAAATCTCTAGTTTATGCTGATAGAATTTGACTGCATGGGTTAAATCAGTCGTGACGCACAATCCTCAGAATCTTGCTCTCTAAAGTGCCTATCCTTTACTCGAATGATTTCAGCTTGCAGAATTCCCTCATGGCGTTATTTCATGTCTTCTTACTAAAAGATGTCTTTTAGAGGTTTGCTTATTTTTTTTAAACATTTCACGCTGAGGCAAGACAATAGCACGACTAAGAAACAACGAGTTACTGAGTCTTAGAATCCTTGACCAAATATATTATTTAGGAGAGTGAACACTGCAAGAAAAAGAAATGAAAAAACAGAAAATAATGATTGACAATGCTCTTAAAGTTTGGAAGATCAACATTGACTTGGAAGGAATAAACCGGAAGAGATTTCCGTAAGCGAGCAATGCGATAGAAGAAACGGTTAGCATAAAGATTGCGGTTACATCCATTTTAAGTCTAAAATTATGAGATATGGCTTCCAATGTACTACTACATTTCAATTCATAAAGTCTAGATAACATAGTGAAATGTTCACCAGGACAATTGCCATGAAGTTATTTCTAGAAATAAAAGACGTTATCTATATTATGACGATTTTATTTTCGGTTGGTGAAGTTATTTTAATAATAATTCAGTGAGATAGGAGCAAACAATTAAATTGATAGTGACGTCCAAATACACGGAATCGAATCAACACACCATGGTGACCAATTTAATATTCGTATTTCACGCAGACACATCACTGCCAAATATGCAAAATATGATAAAAGCTGTATATATAGCGTTAACTGAAGAACACCTTCAGGTTTTGTAACGCAGTCGGCGTAAAAGATTTCCGTTTAGAGATGTTCCCAATTATTATGATATGACACAAGATGCCTTCGCCGCATCATCCTTCAAACATAAAAAAAGCATCACTCTCGACCAGGCCCTGGTTATTTACAACTGCTCCCACTCACGAACAGAGTTTAGCAGCGTATCAATCTCCGGGGAAATGTATAATTGGTCAAGGATAAGGTCACTGACAATGAACTATGTGATCTTGAACGCGACATTCACTGTAGTCTCTTTTCATTCACTAAGCAAAACATGGTGACATTTTCAATCCATCAAGATAAAAAGCCAGGACAGCCACTGCATAAAACAAGTGATTGTCCATCTTAAGCAGTCTGACGGTGATTTTTGTTTGTCGCGATGAACGTGTCTTCTCACAGAGATATTCCATACCATGAAGGACTCAGACTTCAACTCAGACCTCAAGTAAAAAATTGTACTTACGATCCGTCGCTAAATATGCTTGGTAAATAGTCGGTTTCATTTACCTTCCTAGTAAGTATCTGTCTCTTCCTGCTACGTGTTATCATCCCAAAAGACACATCGAGCCCAAAACGGAGAACTTTTGCCATATATGGGCAAGAATTGCCTATTCTTTACATCTCAGTCTTGATAGAGTTCAATAGCATCTACCCGGCCTTTTGGATGACGAAGTTTTTTTTCCGCCCTACAACTTTATTTACTAAAGACGAAACTTTCGAAACCCCATCGCTATTCTGTGGTTATTTCTATTCCTAAGACTATTTACATTGTCCCGACTGTTGTCCTCATCTTTATTGTCATATTCACAACGTTTCAGCCGCTGTACGCTCTGGTCTTCTTCAGGTGACGTACGTCGGAATTTCTTACGATACCTCATCTCAGAAATATTGACAAATCCTAAAGATCCTGGCGCGCACAAAAGCCGAAACGTCGTGAATATGACAATAAAGATGAGGAACAATGTAAATTATGTAAATAGTTACAGTACCTCATCCCAGAATTACAGACAGATACACTCCTTAGTTCCAGCGGTTTTAATACTTCACGGCTAAGACCCCCACTCCATGCCAGGCATATTGTAACGAACCTCACTTATACTTATCGAACTCTATTGGTGGAATTTTGAACAGCTTCTTCCCACGAACCGCTACTTTATAGGATTTATTACCAAATCGATGTTTCTCGGATGACTACAACCTTAACCTCGTCAGTTTAGGGTAAACAGTTATATTCTCCACATATCGTCAAAAACTGTCTCTTACCTCTTACTCTGTAACCATCTATCTCGAGTGGCTCTTGGGCCTTGTACAGGCTGAATAATATTATGAAATAATTATCACTCTATAATTCCACACCAGCAAAATCTTGCATCTTTTATTGCAGATGAAAGAACAGATTCAATTTGATACTTTCAATCAGCCTGCTATGTTTAATAAACTTGTCCGTTGGAGTTAATTGCTTCTTTCTTTAGTTTGCAATACATTCAGTTATTTTTTTTTTTCAGAAAAATGTCAAGGATTTTTAAGTGCTCACATGATATTTGATTTTCGGAATGTCTCTTGTAATTTATGCAAATGATCAGCTGTTTCATTCTTTTTTTCAATTCTTCTTTAATATTTTCGTTTGTCTGAACTGTTATGTTGCCGGTATTTTCAGATCTATATTTTTGCAAGATGTATGCACGTCATCAAATCAGGTGTTGCATAATAATGCACACATGGGACAAACCGGATCACAGTAGATACATAAACAACGAACTATCAGAGAAGAAAATGAGATACTCAGATATAGTCACGAGAATGTAGAATCTGACTTATGAGAAAACCCCTAACCACACACCACGATTAACTGAGGAGGTCTGGAGACGGACATAGAATAATGTTATGCATGATATATTTAATCTTGCCTTAATATTAGTCGACATAGGATAACATCGTACTCATACCGTATCTCTTTTTTTCAACATAACATAATAGTATGCAATATTTATTTCTTTATAATTTTCACAGTTCACCGCACTGAACAACGTTTACTTTTTCGCTGTCTTATCTACCGTATATACTCGCATACAAGTCGGACTTCTTTACCAAAAATTTCACAAAATATTAGGGGTGCAACCTATTCGCTCGACATAAATGTAAAACAAAATTACCTTGTTATCCTGATTTCTAAGAAATCAGAAATAACCCCATAAACACTAAAGCTGTTTTTTTTTCTCCGTATAGAAACAATTTACCTACCATATATACTGTCTCGTTACTTTAGGCTTCCTTCATGTTGCTAGATTCACATATCCATCACAATAAGTAAATAAAATTATAAAATCTTCATTGATCCATCAGTCACCGTTCGGTCGGGGCTCTCACACTAGACTGATATAGAAACCAGGAACATACATACATAAATTAAGGAACCACGTGTAAATGCTTATTAACAAAGAAAAATATAATCCCACGATTCCATCTGCAATATATTTCTTTTAAAAATACGTTAAAAAATATGACTTAAAGAAATGAAATATATTGTTTATGAGATTTTACTTTTCTTTAATGGCTGTTTCATATAAGATTAAACGACGTTCTTAAGTGTTATTAACAAATATCAAATCGCATGAATCTAGTTCACAAAATGTTTGCACTATTTTGCATTGCGTAGCGATATTATTGGCAGCCAATTTTACAGTATATGATTTTAATTGTGCAAACTCTAATCATGGGTAAAAGAATGAGTTATGAAGCAGGTTTTACATTAAAATTACGAAATTATGGAGAAGATGGAAATCCATCTGCAGAAAGGCAGTTTGAAATTTCAGAAAAGTTTTTCAGAGAACGGGGAAAGCAGAGATATCAGCTTAAAGAAACGCTGAAATCAAAGAGAGCATCGAGGTATTCAGTATCTCCATATCAAAATATGGAAAAGTAATTATATTATTGAGTTGTGAACATAAGAAATAACTGCCATATTCTAACAAGGCTTTCAATATGTACCAGAGCCCTTCACATACAGGCACTTGCTTTTCATTTCATGATGATTGATGAAATGTATTTTAACTGCAAAAGTGTATTAATAATTGTAAGTTGTGAAATAATGGTAGAAATAAAAGAAGAGATCTGATAATTCTTACGTTTAAAAAGGGCTGTGTAATGCTCCATTTTATAGTGCCACCTGTCTGCGAGTCAACAGTAAATCATCAATTATTACTTTGTAACGCAAGGTGGCGACCTCTTCGCTGAAGCGAACTATCTGCGAGTGTATACGGTACGTTATTTTTAATAAGCTTTGTATGAATGAGCTAGTTTACTAATGAAAGATTCAAATATATTTACCTCAATTTCCACTGTCTAGTTTCTTCTTCATTTGCTATTATTTTTATCTTTTGACATCCAGGAATTTATTTCAATGTCTCTAATGGATTTGTTACTTTGTTCCTACAAGTGTTTTGCTTGTCTTCCGAACATTTACATCTCATCAACTTCCGTTAGCCTGCATTGCTTTCAATATCAGGAACAGTTTTAACAGAAGATATAAAATGTGAACAGACATCCCAAGTTGCATCGGAATAGCGAAAAATGCATTTGGAAAGAAGAAAAATGTCATAAGAAATTCGAAACTCTCGTTAGAAACAAAGGAAAGTACTGAATGTGTATGTAATACAAATTCTATCATATGACAGTAAATGTCGGCAATTTATTCGCGGATGAAGTGGAGTTTTGACACACACAGACACACACACACACACACACACACATATATATATATATATATATATATATATATATATATATATATATATATATATATATAGATTAATATTAATACTGTGAAAACTATTCACCCTTGCATGAAGTATTACTGCCATATATGATTCGGTGCACCTTCTGTTTGTCTTAAGGTTGATAAGATCCAGAGACGGATATGCAATGTAATTGGCCCTGATCTGGAATCTCGTCTGCTGTCGCTCTCTCAGAGACGTGCTGTCGCCTCCCGCTGACTTTTTTTTACAAATACTTTCATGGTAACTGCTCCGATGAACTGCTCTGGCTGGTTCCCAGACTTCATGAATTTAAGCGTTCTACTAGGCTGGCATCTCGCTCACACCCTTTCACTGTCGAAACTATTAAATGTAGCCGTCTCTTCTACTTCAATAGCTTCATGTCTCGCACCTCTCGCCTGTGGAAGTTCCTCCCCTTTTTCATGTTTCCCTGATAGCTATAATCTCCAACTATTCAATCGGCGTCTCCAGATGCCTTGATCTATCCCCTATCCTTGTCTTCATTCTTTTCTCTATCACTCCTATTTCGTCTCATTCTAATTCCCTTGCGTGCTAGTGGCTTCCCGCCTTGCTTGGGATGAAACGCTTAAAAACAAAAAAAAAGAAAGAAACATAGACCAAATATGTGAGTAACTGGGAAGCTTTAAGAAAAGTAAACAAAAATGATCCGTATATAGTATCAGGAAGAAACGGATTATATATTGAGGACACATAATGAGAAAAAAAAGGCTTGGATAATTTGAAACGAACAGGCCATATTGAAGGCAAAAGTGAAAGAATGAAACAGCGACGAAACTGCTTAACAGAGTAGACCAAATGGATTGGAGATCTGTAAGTGGGATACACAATAAAATAAAGCATTTTTTCAATGCAACAAAGAGCAGGATATGAGGAGAGCCATAATCGCCCACGTCCTGAAGACACAGGTCACATGTAAAAATCAGAAAATTTCTCCAAGTTACTTTGAGAGATGAGTCAAAAGAAGTTGATCTTTTTCTAATTCCTAATTTCGAAAAAAAGGATAAGGATATACATGAAGTGTACATTAGAAAGTATTTCAATAAATGTCTGGTCTTGAAATAATCACAGATTCAAAGTTAAATTTTCGTTTTGAAATTATTTCTAATCTTTATATAACTATTTATCCATTCACACACACACACACACACACACACACACACACACACACACACACACACACACACACATATATATATATATATATATATATATATATATATATATATATATATATATATATATATATACGCTCATACAGACACACACGTCTAATCTTCGGCCCAGATATTAATCTATCAATCACAAACTCCCAACAACTTCCATAATAGATGCAATAAAAGTGTTGTGGCCTTGTTAGGGTCAGAAATAAAGACACACAGAGAGGAATTAACTTAAACAAATATATTAACAGAACCAGTAATGCAAACATATTCAAGTGAGAGTGTTACAGCATGGATAATCTGTCCGACTGATAGAGGTGAACGCTGGAATCTTCCCTCTCCAAAAGATGAACCTGCTCCTATTTATCGCTGGGAGAGTCCATGCGTGCTTGGGTAAATTATCATAACACCATGTCTACAGAAAAAAATTACTAACAATTAAATGCAAAATTACTGCCCAATGGTTGAAACAAAGAAATGAAATTATTTTCAAGTGTCGACATAAAAACAGATTCAAATTACCCTAAAAACATTCACTTTACGTTTTTTATTGTGCATGTGTTCGTACGTATGTTTGTATATATATATGTATATATATATTTTTAGTTGATATATTTGATTATTTATGTGATTATCATGTAGATGCCTACATCATATATATATTGTTTATTATATTTACCAATATATATATATATATATATATATATATATATATATATATATATATATATATATATATTTATTGTTGTAATTATGCATTATTTATAATTATTTATTATTTATAAATATAGAACTTATCTATATATTTTTGATATATCGTTATCATTATTATCATGATCTTTTTTAATATTAGTTATTTTGTTTTGTTACATATAAACATATAGGATTATATATATTTTTATAATATATATTTTTATTATAAATATATTATATTTTTTTATTATTATCATTAGTATTATGAGATGATGGTTACATGATGATGATGGTTCTGTCTAAATAGACACCATCTTAAACACTTCTCTGAGATTGTATTTGACACATTGCTCTATTTCTGTTTCAAATTTGAGCTTCCTAACTTTATATAAACTATTTTTTCTGCTCTCTCTTCATAATGCGAGCTCAAAAGAAACATTTTATAGGTCAATTTATTTTCATTATTATTTCATTTTGTATTTTTTTTATTTTTCTATTTCTTATTTTTTTTAACTTTCTATATCTGTGTGTCTGAGATATATTTATCCCATTCCATAAATTGTATTTAGTCTGATGACCTGAATATTCTTATACAGAACGAAATAAATTTATTAATGACAACGGATTTTTAATGTTTTTCCAAATTATTATAATTTGCTCTGTGTCATACATTGAGCTCTCATATGTACTAAATTTCCACTTTGGAATAATACCTACCAAGTCAAATTTGCTATTATATATACATGTATAATGTGTGTGTGTGTGTGTGTGTGTGTGTGTGTGTGTGTGTGTGTGTGTGTGTGTGTGCTTTCACTAATGCGTATACGGAAAGTTTAAAATACATTTTTTAAAGAAATGTTTATTTGCTGCTTTCATTTTTTTCATTTTAGCTTTAATTGAAAGCAAGGGAATTTGGAATTTATTATTTCCCGTAAGCAGAATATTCTGGCGTATTACAAACTGAAATTATATTGTTCTGAATGTATTTCTTTCAGTGAAATCGATAAAAACGTGCATTTTGACTCATTTGTAAACAAATGTTAATTCTCATTTTTTAAAAGCTTGCAAAAATAAAATATATAATTCTGAAAGTTTATGTGATAAAAATTAGCAAATTTAAAGTAAAATTAATCGGATTTGCAACAGATTTAGGGCGAAATATATGCATTTCTTACCCCAAAAAGTGTTACCTTAACAAGACGGAAAACGAGTCCACAGTGAAATTAGCAACACAAATGCGGTTATTTATAAAGTGTTTTTTTTTTTTTTTGCGATAGAATACACGTATGTATTGGCCAGAACATCTGGAGATGAATAATTAGAGTTCTGACTTTTTGTAGGCACGTGTTACTTAATCCTAACCTCTAACTTTTGAGTTGACCTTCCTACGCAGCGCAAATTGTAACTAGATTTAAATAAATAAATCAGGGAACTACTATGGTGAGATGGAAGAAAGGTTTAACAAGGAAATCACACGATTGTTAAAATAAAAGTAGCATTGTCGAACTGTGAAGGAAAAGCGCTTAGCATATCTATCACTAATGCTACTTATTCAAGGAAGACTTCGGTACACATGATATCTCTGTACTGAAGCAGATTTGACATTATTAAATTCCTAAATTTTGTTTTAATTACGGATTGAAAAATGTCCAGTGGATAGACATTATTGCAGTGAGTATTAGTAATAAACCTGATCTCATCGTACTGCTTGCTTTAAGAATATTTCATTAAGGACTTATGAGCAAGTGACTTAATTAAATTTAATTTACGTTTTATGGTTCAAAAAGAGTCCCAAGGGGTATGTAATCGAATAAATGTCGTTTTTCGGTAAACCGAACTGAGAAAACCCGAATAAGATCGACAAACAAGGACATCAAGAAAAGGAAGTGAAGAATTTCCATATCCTGCGTGAACTTAAAAGCTGGACGTGTATTTTTAAGGATTGTGAGAAAAAGGTCAGCTTAAATTCCCATTATTGAAGAGACAAAGATGTCTACATAACGAAAACATGCATCAGGTATATCAGGATCAGATATTAAAATCTCTTCATGGAAACATACAAAGATGATAGCTAAAATTAATCCTAAAGAAGAACCCGCTGTGAGTCGATCAATTTGCCTAGACATGACGCCGTCAAAACTGAATTCAACCGATATCGTGGAAAATTTATTAAAAATATCCTCGGAGAGTGGTGACTGACTCCGGTAGAAGGCATCACCACATCTATCTACAATGTCTATAAGAGAAAGTCAGGTAAAAAGGCCTGGAAATATCAAAGGAACACGTGAATTTGTTAGGCGACAGGTAATTCTGTATAAAATGAGAGAATTCAAATGTATCTCTGATAGAGGACGAATTGTATTGGCTGTAATATACATTGTCACACTCTCCCAGACACACAATCGCATAACACATTCAGATTGATAACTTAAATTTCTTCCACACGCGGGCATGCGCGCGCACGCACACACACACACAAAACATATACGCACACATTATTGGAGGCAGACCGTATGCAAATAGAAATGCTGTCAATGAGGTCAACTCCAATCGGTGGCACTCTTCTTATGAATAAATGCAATCGTTACACCTTGTGTGTTATATTTTTGCAACACTATTTTTATATGGATATGTGTGCATACAAATAGTCGAGCCGAAAAACGACACACATGATCTGAATATTGCGTGGTTGTATGGAATATTGTCTACGTTTGGTGAGGATCTTAGTTTCAACATTCCTCCCCCCATATATATATATATATATATATATATATATATATATATATATATATATTATGATAAAAAGAAAGAAGAGTAAGATATATAATCCGGTTTTCTTATTGATAATTTCATTTAAAAAAAAACAGAGCTCAATGTAACTTTACAGAGCATAAATATTATAAATTAATTGATTTAAAATATGGCTTCTTCGCTACACAGGAATTGCAAAGTTTCAAAATCCGAAGGTAAAAACTTCAAATTAAATTATATAATTAAATTAAAAACATTAGTTTTCAACTTCCAAAATTCGCTTGAAGACAAATATACATATATATATATATATATATATATATATATATATATATGTGTGTGTGTGTTCGTGTGTGAGTGTGTGTGTGTGTGTGTCACAATTTTCTTTTAATTATTCCCAATTGAAAAAGTTCATGAAAGTAGATTTGTTTTCAAATATAGCAGATCATGCATTTCACCATTTATGGCAACATTTGCTCCGAAAGCGAAAGAAGGAAATGTGTGTATATGTATTTGTGTCTATGTTTAAAGAATGAGATACCGTTTTCCCCTAAGCTGGTGTTTCACGTGATTAAAAAAGAAGAAAAAAATGAATAGGATAAATGGTTGAGTGACAAAAGCATTGGTTGATTTCAGTGATTTGTGCCAAAGGTTTGTGAATTCAATACCTGACTACAGCTGAGTTGATATAAACTTTGGAAATTTGATTAAAAAAGATATAAAAGATACTGAGATATCAAGAAAAGGCATGGCACGTGGACATAGAACAATCTAATCCTGACAAATGCCGGGGCGTACAATCGACGTGAATATGGCAACAATTTTGTGGGCAACAATCCAAACAATGTAAATATTACTAATAATTAAAATACCTCTTCTTAGAATACATTTATTATATATATATATATATATATATATATATATATATATATATGTGTGTGTGTGTGTGTGTGTGTGTGTGTGGTGTGTGTGTGTCTGTGTGTGTGTGTGTGTGTGTCTATTTCTTTTATGTAAATTATTTTCATAACGTCTGATAAGCTTAATAACATCATAATTAAACGAAGAAAGAAAATCACAATATTGATCCATATTTTTTAAATCCAATCTAACCTTTCGGCTTACATAAGCCATTATCAAAGATGTCAACCACTGTACAACATATTAAACAATATACGCACAAGATAGTCATGAAAGTCTGTGATTGTTTACATGGATGATTTCCTATCAACGATAAACACGTGCATATAAAATGCTAGAAGCGAAAATCTCATCCCAGTTCATGATGTCACACATGACCACGCGAGAGTGTATTAAGTGTGGGAAGCCGTTGGTATAAACCAACAGCTTCTGTTACCAATTATAGACATTTAAGTATATTTGTAGAGTTTCCATAGTTGATTTTGTTTAGGTTGGGTTTCAACTGTTTGATGTATATTGCTTCAAGGATTTTTAGGTTTTGTCTATTGTTGAAGTATAATTGTGTTTTCGAAAAGGATTTTATGGAATTGGGTGTGCGGCCAGGCATGTTGTTAGCGTCTTCATGCCAAGCGTCAAGTGAAAGCGAGTTTGTGGTATGACCAACATAAATATTATTTAATTCGTTGGAGATACAATCTCCCCAAGGGCACTTGAATTTATAAACTATGTTAGTTATTTGCAAATCGCTAACCGGGGGAGAATATTCATTGCGAAGTATTAAATTGATATACTATCTAGTTTATCCAACTTAATATATATATATATATATATATATATATATATATATATATATATATATATATATATATATATGGTTGGGTGTGAAGATTTCTTATATGTAACTAGTTATATGACTATAGCATGATTTAGCGTCATGTCTTCGTTGTTTATTGTTCGATGTTTGCGTCACAGTATTATGCGACTAACATTAATATTCTTCGTGATCTTTTATTGCCATTTAAATAACAAACATTTTCCAGCTCATTATAAAAGGCCATTCATATCGTATACATTTTTCGGATTTTATATTTGCTCTAAGGGAGAACCTGCTTAAAAGAGTCATTCTTTTTTTAAAATATTTCCTCGCTTAGTAATAACTAAAATCTTTCTTTTATGTAATTTGCGGTGATATGCTTTTGCGACATTTCCAAAGAGATTTCAGACAGGGCTAAACATTATAAAACAATGCATTTGTGAACATTACATTTTATATGAACGATGTTACCTTCTTAATGATTTTTTTTTTGAAAAATCTTACAATTAATTCCAGAGGCAGGCGAGATGATCAATGTCGACTATTTTATTTATTTATTTTTTTTCGAAATTAGATATTGCTGATATAATATGCATTTTATCTTTCTTTTAATTTGCGGCTGGTTTCCCATATATCTTATTTAAATTGTATATTATTCTTAACGTTAGTTCCATCTATCTTGCCTGACGAGGAATAAAATTCAAATAAATGGAATGTGTTTTTCCCTTTTAACCTTTGAATTGCTACTTAGTAAACTTGCTAAATCATATTTATTCTCGCTTTCTGTCTCTCTCGCTTTCGCTCTCTCTCTATTTATATATATATATATATATATATATATATATATATATATATATATATATATATATATATCGTGTTAGCGTGTTTCGCCGATTATCTGCTGTCATCAGGGAAAAATAATTTTATTTCACAGGAACCTATTTTTCGTTCGCGAGATAACACGTTATTCTTGTTCAGCGTCTCCATGTTTGATCTTTTATTTAAATGTCAAAGGTCTCACTTGTTTGTAATTCTGTCTTACAGTTGGGGTAGCAGGTACCTGTTATTAAATGCACCAAAATCCGACTAAATTTAGAAAAGGGCAGTGTAATTCTCTCATAAATTTATATGCATTATTTCTTTAAGATCATTATATAATGACGCTTTTCCTCAACAGCCTCACAACGTGCGAGTAAATGTATGTATAACATTCATCTTTTGCAAAGTATTTTTTGTGGCGATTATTACACACTTCTGGTGTGCGTAGGGTATTTGAGGACCCATAAAAGTCTGTAAGAAAATTAATCCCTTCTTACAAAGAACTAAATCTATTAATACAAAATTCGGTACATAGATGTAGTAATGATTGACTTAAATGTTTATTCGATGTAACAACCTTCAATCTCAATGATGGCTTCAATGTGGACACAGAATCATTGACATGCACACAACGCATGGTCTATAGTGATATTAGACATTACTAGCATAATGGCGGCTTTTAAAGTAATCAGTCACATCGTGAGAACATTGATTAATCTCCTGTTCAGCAACTTCCCACACGTAATAATTAATAATGACCCGCATTTAATAGTCAAGGAAATTTAGACAGGTCATGCCGGTAACCAATCTTGTGTCACCATAGTTTTGTAAGCAGGTGTAGAGTCCTGCTGAAAGAGATACGGCCTTCCATCTCATACGAGGTCAAAAATAATTCCCAGTATATTGGTTTAGTCAGTAGAATTCAGTCTAAGACATTGTTGAAAGAAGTTTCGGTGAATGACGTGTCTTTCGCTCTTCACAACGTGTAGAACAATCACTGAACCATGAAACATGTTGTTAAAAATATTGGAGACATCAGAAGTATTTGCATATAGGAACCTATTTTTGGGGGTTCAACATTTGATACAGCTTGAAATTATTTCGGTTGAAAAAAGAAAACAAACAAAAGAAATCCGAGCATTCCAGGTTCTTCTGGATGTTGCAACTTTGTTCAGGAATATTTTTGGTCGGAGCAATCATTGTTATTGTCCCTTTCCCTATCAAGTATGTTTTGTAGCGAATATCAACATGCGTAATATTGCGGATTGTGTCTTTGGACACATGGACAATTCTGGCAATGACGCTCGTGGGAATGCCGGAATTCGTACTGATAATGTTCTTCAACCGCTGTACACATTGTGTCCTGATACTGTCCGAACGTCCCGAATGTTACATTCACTCCACTCCAGGTAATACATCACTGCTGGAGGCTTCCAAACCATTCCCAACTTTGTACATAAACGATGTGGCGACTTCGTGCAACAACACTGTCTTGTCATCAATGCTCAGAAAAAACAAATGACATTAACTGATTATCTCATGTCCAAGCGCATGGATATAGATATTTAAATGCCGTACGCACTCTGTATATCTAAGGGTTCTATTTTTCATTGCTTTTTCAGTGTTTATTTAATTTCAGTACATCTCGTCTAACTAATGTTGTAATTACTGTGTTTCACATCAAATTATATTTGTTATCATAATTGTCTATATAAATAATGTCATGTATTCATTAATATAGTGATTACGAAATACATTATTACTGAATTTTTGTTTAATATTATTTAATCGTTTATAGGAAATGATTTAATAGAATGAAATTAATTTATCTCGGTTGTTAAGCTTTTTTTAACGGCATTTTTACATGGGTTAGGTAGGACATTTGCATTTTTAGTTCATGAAACAAGGATTGATACTATTATGTATTTTTATGGAGATGTTATATTCTGAATGCTAAAATATTAAGGATATCAAAATTTAGAATATAAAGGCAAAAACACATTTCACGTTTTTTAATGTTGTTTATACTATCGAGATACTTTTCAAAAAAGGAATCTCTCAACGCTTTACTGGATATATACAGATGATCTGTCTGCTCTTGGAAATCTTTGGTTTAAAAAATTAATTTCCCACTGTTAAATGAAACTGGAATTTTAATGATTTCGTAGAATAGAAAATCTGCATGATTTCCCCAGTAGAGTTTATACTATATTTCTTGTGTAAATGTTAATTAGACCAACGTTTTTGAAAACTGGTATGCAGTGTTATGGCAAAGTATAACTGGAATTGGAAAATAAATAAATTTACCGTTTTGACATAAGTGTAAATTTATTTGTTTCTAACTACTAACTATTTATGGAGTTTAAAAGACAAGGTCGCTGCATTCAGTTTTGAGCCATTTGTTTTAAGAATGAGGTGTCGGTTGTATTTAAAGTTTACTCTGGATATTGAGATTCGATTGAATTTTTGAGTTTTAAAATACTTATTGATGTTTCAGGAAATTTTGAAATTGTCAGTAGCACTGATTAAGTTGTTTTGGTTGTTTCCGAGTATTTCGATATTATTCCATAGAAGACAGGCAATGAGAGTGAGTGATGCAATTTTACTGTTTTTAAACACAATTCTCCATGATTTAAAAAAAGTAAAATTGGCCTTCCTAACGGATCGCTCCTCTGTGGCCTAATCGGTTAAGGCACGTCAGGCTATATGATGGTTCCGTATAGGATACAGGTTCGATTCCTGTCGGAGGACGCATATTTTCTATGAAAATTTCTCGAACATTCAGACCGGTATACGTTTTTAATAATATTTATTATAAACAGAGCATTTACTTAAATATTTTTTTATCTATAATAAGACGTACAAACTTAAAAATATCTGAAATAATTGTCGGACTTTGTCTATTTCATAATGTATAAACAATGATCAGTGTGTCGGTCAGAAACACTCAAATATTAGAGGAATTTTCAAAACATATTTTCACATAATTCATTACTCCTATAATTTACAGTCTTATCGGTTGGTCTAATCATTCTTTAAATGTGAGATTGAATGTTTATCTTGGCCACATCGCAAAATACAATCAAATAATTTACACCTTACTTTCGTATTCTTAAAATATATTTATTTGTTGATCTTGAAATTACACTGTTAGAAGTTTCAACCTGCGGTGTAGGTCACTTCGTATAATTAAGCACGACATGTATTTGCGCCAGTGAAAGAGACGGAGGGAATTGTTATCAGTGTTTTAAACGGTGAAATGATTTTAGCTGTTTGAACCTGAAGCGTTGACCAGAAAATTACAGCGGCGAATTGAACCTTTGAACCTATTATCTATGCTTCAATTCCCTTCTAACAACCGATGGGCGGCTTAATTCACGTCGAAAATGAGAGAGAAGAGAGCTTTTAACTCGTGAACTGCCGGACGCTTATATCCAAAAGCATCAGCCAGTCAGATACAATGACTCGAGTAATGAACTTGATCTGATTTTAGTGCATGGGGAAGCATCATCTTGAGACCAGTTGGACTGAGAAAGAAACACTGAGTATAGCCGGTGGATGTTCAGGATTTATTCAGTGATGATGGATCGTTACGTAAACGAACTTTAACCTCCTGAATATATGCTATTTCGATCAGCTTCATATTTGCTTATTACCACTTATATATATCAGGTTATATTTATTGCATATATCAGTCAGTTATGTGCCATGTGTGATACACGCTTATGCGATACATGACTAATGAGGCAGATGCTTTCCCGTAATAGGTTGCCATTCTGCGGCAGACCAGTTGCCATCCAAGTCTATAGAATGCGGTCTGTCCTGCTATTTACCCATAGCTGGGAGAAGAAGAAGAGGACTTCTACATTTCCCATGGTTATTAGCACGTAATGTAATGGATACAAGTGGAATTCGAACTCGGTTCTCTGATTTTGCAATACGAGCCGCTATCCATTACTCACCGTGCCTCCAAAAATATGCTAAACTAAATATTCAATTTATCATTATTAACCTGCGCATTTAACGATTTCATAGAATGTTCACCCGTTAGCATGTAACTACAGTTTTATCACGCACAAACACAAATACACCCACGCATATATACATCTATGTGCGTCAATGTGCGAGCATGTGTGTTTGAGCGTGTAGGGTGTGTGTGTGTTTGAAATGATGATGATTAAGACGAGGTTTTTCCTGTATGTAGTACCTTGTCTGTCGTTTTTAATGAAACATGCATAAAGGAAGGATTGCTGACTAAATATAAAACTATCAAATAACACGACCTGGAAGCCAACAAGCAAAATAACACCACTACATTCAGGAAATACCTCGTCTTAATCATCCTTGACAATGGTTAGCGGTATAACCGAAAGCGCTCAGAAATATAAATCATTTGGACAGTTCTTACACACCCTTTGTCCAGAAAAGAAAGCTATTGTCAGAACACAAGAAAAATTAAATAAAAAGCTTAACAGTAGTACCTTGTCTGTCGTTTTCAATGAAACATGCATAAAGGAAGGATTGCTGCCTAAATATACAACTATATATATATATATATATATATATATATATATATATATATATATATATATATATATAGATATATAGATATAGCTATAGATATAATGTACCACCAAACCCAAAAGTGTATAGATAGAGAAAAAAGCCTTTCAGTACCGGAGGAAACCTTCATTTCTAGAAACCGTGGTATCGGAAAAGGATCGTACTTGTAATATTTTAGATATTCGCTAGCACTACACTTTCGCTAATTTGACTAGTGTATTGAGTACTTTTTGAATATAAACGCTTCCAGGGAGGGGTAAACATTTTCCGTAAAAAACATTTTCATTGTGTTTATTTCTTCTTCTTTACAGTAGAGCACTTTATAACGCTCTAATTTTTAAATCACATTACGTGTTTACGCAGCATATATATATATATATATATATATATATATATATATATATATATATATATATATATATATATATAATATTGCATACGTGCAGACCTAAGAGGATATCATCATATATATGCTTGTCAAAACGTGTGCGTAAAAATATATACGCAACATCATTTGTATAAATTATTGAATAAAAATTAATTCAAGAGATTAAGTTGGCGTACACTTTTAAAGCACTTGCCTGTACTAGGTTACATATATATGTAAGCGTTAATGACGAGCTTAAAATTTCAATTTAAACCAAAAATCCCCTTCCATCCGTGATAGATGAGTTGATTGTAAATTGAAAAAGATATGATTTGTATAATGAAAAAAGATCAAGTTAAGAAAATTAAATAGTTTCTGTCAATAACGTCTAGCAAATGAGTTGAAAAAAACAAAGAAATCCTCGAAAATTCTAAAGCGATAAAACGAATACATCTACATGATGAGCCCGGAGGTGAATAGGAAAAAAAGTTAAGAGGTCTTCAAATTTTATAAGAAAGCCCCGAATTAACATATCAAAAGTTAAAAAAGGAAGCCGAAAAAAATGACGTCCCAATTGAATATAAGTGGCAGGTTTCAGAAACTATATTTTAAAAAAAAGGAAAAAGAAAGCTTTACTAAACGTAAAAGTCTACAGGGAAACCTTTTTACTATGATCCATCATTTCGCCTGATTAACTCAACAAAACAGATTTGGAAAAATAAGCCCTAACATTCTAGATGAAATTTATTTTACTATGGGTATTCAAAATAATATGTATTCTGGGTGTACGGAAGTCAGCTTCAAGAGAAGATAATAAAATGATGACTTCATTAAAGCTAGAGAGTTACAAACATTATATCTAACGAGTGAGCCACCTGTGAGAGTTTAGAGAAAAAAAAGTTGAAAAAACCCTAATATACGTTGGAATAGTCTGCAAAAGCACAAGCCATGGAAACACTGGAAATATTGTGTTAAGATTGTGTCAGAAAGAAACCTGCCATATCCAATGATTAGGATTATTAAGGCAAGTTAAAAAATAATGTAATGGCAGCAGGTAAACATATGAAAAAATATCTACTGCAACAATATGAACCCGGATAAGAGTACTAAAATTACATATATTTTTATTTATATATTTATCTTTATATTTATATGCTTATTTATTTATTTACTTACGTAGGCATATGCATATTTATTTATTTAGTTATATTTAGTCATGTTCTTATTTATATAGTTATATTTTATATTTTATAGTTATATGATTATTAATTTATTTATTTATGATTTATTTACTTAAGTATTTATATATTTATTGATATTTATTTATATATTCATATATATATATATATATATATATATATATATATAAATATAACTTTATATATATATATATACATATATATATAATTACTTATTAGAAAACTATAACATAAATATGTCATAAAATCACGACAAAATGTAAATTTCTGTAGTGATTTTATTAAATATTTATGTTATAATTTTCCAATTATTAATTATATTTGCTCTACTATGTATTGAGTACTCATTTAACAATAGTTTCATTTTGGTTACTGAAATTTATTCCTATACACCAATCCTATAATTGAGTATATATATATATATATATAATATATATATGATTATGTATATATATATATATATATATGATTACCTATATATATATATATATATAGGATTATATATATATATATATATATATATATATATATGATTATCTATCTATATATATATAGGATTATCTATATATATATATATATATATATATATGATTATCTATAAATATATATAGGATTATATATATATATATATATATATATATATATATGATTATCTATCTATATATATATATGATTATCTATATATATAATCATATATATATATAATCATATATATATATAATCATATATATGTATATATATGTATAATCATATATATATATATATATATATATATATATATATATATATATATATATATTCATATTGTGCGTATATTTTTGTATCTGTTTATTTATCTACATATTTTTTCTCTTCGCCCCTCTCTCATACTTTCTCTAGTATTGCTTTGCTTCTTTCCTCCATTAAATATCCTACCATTACCAAACTTTCACAAATGGAGTAACAGAAGAGTAATTGAACTTTTTTCTGTGTAAGGATGCTGTATTTAGTAGAAACACGAGTCGAGGAAGAGGAAAAGATTTGCAATATTTTAGATGTTAACTTGCTCTACACTTTGGATTTTGTAATTATGTATTGAATACTTTTTAAAATATTGCAGTTTTGTTATATATATATATATATATATATATATATATATATACTTACATATACATGTGTATATATTATATATGTGTGTAATATGTATGTATATATATATATATATATATATATAATATAAATACATACATATACTTCTCTATTTTTTATTGAGTTCCGTTTTAAATTTATATTTTGAACGCGAAAAATTTTACTCATCGTTCTTTATATATATATATATATATATATATATATATATATTCAAGTATAGGATTGTTGTATACAGAATAAATTCCAGTAATAAAAAAAGACTATTGTTAAATTAGTGCTCAATACATAGTAGAGCAAATATAATTATTTATTCGAAAATCATAACATAAATATTTTATAACATCACTACAAAAATAGATCTTTTGTAGTGATTTTATAACATATTTATATCATAATTTTCTAATAAATAATATATTTATATTATATATATTATTTATTAGAAAATTATATATATATATATATATATATATATATATATATATATATATATATATATATATATATATGGAAGCTGAAGGAGTTGGACACTTGAAAAGTTGGTTTGAGAGCGGGATTAATGAAGCCGTACAGAATTTAACGTGAAGGGCATGTAATATTTGGAGGTTACTTTTGAACTAGGAACAGTGTTAATGATACTTAATAGACCAGACTCTAAATGAATTCGTCAAATATCGAAGAGAGGGGAGAAAAAAGGATTACCAAACAATGTTAAGAAATAGTGAGGCGACAAGGGACTGATATATAAAAGAAAGAAAAAAAAATAAGGTAAAGGACTTTGTTTCACATCGCCGATTTAATATGAAAAAAAAAATCGGTATTGGGACGAATTTTTTCAAATTATAGAATAAATGCTTCCTTAAGGAATGGGAAATATCGTTGATTCTTAATAAGTATGCAGTAAAAATAATTTACAGCTCTATGCCTAACGTAGAAAACAGGGCACAATTTGCACAATTTTAATGCTTAGATCCAGAAAAATATACAGCTATATAAAATATATATATAATAATTGTTTGCATATCAGTATAGAATGTAGGATGTCAAATCAGTATATATACATACATACATATATATATATATATATATATATATATATATATATATATATATATATATATATATATATATATATATATATTCGACAGAATGATATTTTTAATATAAGTTTTATAATCGTAATTTTAAAATTGAGAAGATGAGTGAGCTTGGCGCTCTCAACGAAAATTTGGGAAGTAAAAGAAAAAAAGTTGTAGGTAGTACGGAGTGGAGAATACTCAAGAAATCATTAACCTGTGAAAATGATCGAAGGTCTGCATCCTACGCCTGGAGTAGAAATTAGCGACATTTATTTATAAAGCTAACGTACAACAAGAATACTAACAGGGGTGTACCCCAGGGCTATTAATGACCTTCCCGGAGATATCAACTCTAAACTTTGTTTAGACACTAGTAGATAAACATTTATACCTCGATAATAAAGATAATCAGTCCAACAAGTTCAAAGTGTCGGTCGATGTCAAAAACGACATCAAGAGCATCATTTACTGAGGCAAAAGATGGCTTGTTAATTTTAACGCCTACAACGAAAATAAATAAAATAAAAAAAAAATCATTCCATCGAGAACCCTCTCTGCCTTCCATCAGCATTGCTGATGTTAATCTCCAGGTAAGTGACTCGTGGCGCCTTCTCGGACTAACCGTCTCAGCAGGAATGAACCGGAATGACTATAATTGAATACATTGCTAGGTCATTTGCTGTTATACCAGAACATTACCTATTCTATTTAAATAGAAACTCCCACAGATAATAAGTAGTAGTAGCAGTGGCCAGTTGAGCTCAGTGGAGTTGAGTGAGTCAGTATCAACCATCACAACTAGATTGCTACGTCATTAACTCTTATTTCAAGTTCCTAACCTTTTGTACGTTGGACCCTCTTAGGACCGATTTAGCGAAATACAAGCCTCCACTGTGAAAACTACTCTACAACACTTGGCTAAGAAAGTTATTTTAATGTGACGTGCTGGACAATTTTTATCTCCAGAAGCTCTCTTACGTATCTATATGTCTACAATTCGTCCATGATTAAAATATTGCTGCCGCATATGGCCCGGTTACCCAGCTATTTATCTTGAGCTCCTTGATAAAAATCCTTGCAAGAATTAGCAATATTATTCGTCTTGATCTGGCAGCTCGGCTTCAGTCATTTTCCCGCCGCCGTAACGTTGCCTCCCTGTGTCTTCTCTATGGTACCTAGATTTTTTTTAATTTAAGCGCAATAGTAGACTGGTGTCGAGATCTCATCAATTTGTAACAAAGCTGGGTAGATGTAACCCTCTGTGGCGTAGGGTGACACGTGAACTAGTGCAAGCTGTCCGTTATGGAAGCTAATCGCCAATGTGGAGAAGAAAAATTACTTGCCTCTCCCAACCATCTCTGAATCTGATGTGAACTAATTTTAATGTGAGAAAATACACTTCTGTCAATAGGGTCTCCTTAATTTGGTTTAATACTTTACGCTACATGTATGAACTGACTATAAAATGTCTGATTAATTGTCACATGAATGAATCCGTGTGTTTAAGAATGGGTCAAGTATACTCCCCATGTGTTAAAACTTTTTAAAATTTAAAAAAAAAAGAAAAAAAATCTTTTGATGTCACTTTTTCGATATACTCAGAACCGTATATATAACTCATATATTCAGAAGAAAATAATACAATGTTTCGTCTAAATCTTTCCGATTATAAGTCCTTTGAATAGGTAAGTCTTTGATTTCAGCCGGACGCCAAAAAATATAATAATTTTAGTAGAGATTACTGCTGGCTAAATACGGCTAGAAATTAAGTATAATAATTTCTGCATTTTGGTAGCTTTCTAAATGTGACCCCCATATATTTATCTGTCTTTACTTTTCATGCACCCAGCATACACCAAAACGAACTTTTATTTAATCTATGAGTGAAGACATTTCTCTTTTACGTGCCTATATCTAGGGATATCTCGTAGTTATACTTACATTTCCAGATCAGACGGGACAACCTTGTCCTTAGTGTCCAGAAAGCGAACCAACAGGCAGGGGTTCATGTGACAGCTACGACCAATTGTTCCCTAAATGCAATACGTCTACCCAAATCCCTGCATTTTGGGGAGATGTACACTGCGTGCCAAATTATTATCGAGATAACTTTTTTCTAACATTTCAAAAACCGTCCAATCAATTCACACAAAATTTTCACACAAAGTTGGCAAGACAGACCTGCGCAAGCACTGAAATTTTTGTACTGATCTGCGCAAGGTAAACAAAGTGGCGCCGTATTTGTTATCAGCACGGTGATTTGTAAGTGCCAAATTATTAGAAACGTGTAAGATTTTAGTGAAAAGAAGGGCCGTAAAAGCAGTTTAAGTGATACTGAAAAGAAAACTATCACCTCAGAACTCTCAAAAGGTAAATCTTCCCTAGAAATTTCTAAAATGATAGGGAGATATCATAAAAAAATGTTCACCGCCGACCCTACATAAGTACGCAAACGGGCAGATAAAGGCAAGCCGAAGGTTATTTCACGTCGTCTCATGTCACGACTTAAACGAGAGACCACGAAGGACCCTGGACTTACCAGTCAAGAGCTTTTCAGTCGCATTGGGGATCCTACTGTGTCTAAAAGTACTCGGTGTGGTATCTGAGGGAAATAGCAACAACAGTCAAACCTGTATCGAAGCCTCCGTGGACGAGAAATCACATTCAATATCGATTGAAATGGATCGAGAGCAATATGAAGATTGACTTCTCTAAAGTTTTGTTCACAGACGAAACTCGAGCAACACTTGATGGGCCAGATAGATGGTGCAAAGACTGGGTAATGAATGCACACAATCGCTATCAGCGTTTGAGACGCCAACAAAGCGGTGGAGGTATAATGATCTGGGGTGGTATTATTGGAAAAACATTAGTGGGCCCATGGAGAGTACCAGATGGCGTCAAAATGACTGCTGATGCATACATAGCGTTTATGAAGGAGCATCTTGAACCGTGGATGAAAAGGGCCATTGTTTTTATGCAAGATAATGCTCCCTCGCATGCTGCTCACAAGACTACTGAATATTTGAAACAGTTAGGCTTCGATAGACCTCGAAAAATGAAGTGGCCAGCAAATTCTCCGGATTTGAACCCATTCAAAAACCTTTGGAGCATCATGAAGCGAAGACTGTACGCCAACAGACGACAATTCAGGAGCAACGCTGAGTTGTAGGAAGCAATTCTTAAATATATCTCGTGGCATTACAGCAGATGACATCCTACAATTAACAAACTCTATGGATCGTAGACTTCTTCAAGTAATTTCCAAACTGGGAAACCACATTCCCTATTAATTTGTTTAAAACTGTGCCTTTGTTTGTATCTGTTATTATTTGTTTGATTATCTTATTTATTAGGTTCTTTTGATCATAAACATTCACGTGCAACATTATTAAACGTTTTGTCTGTTCAATTCTGGGAATTTTACTAAACCTTTCTAATAATTTTGCACTGTCAAATCAACGTGGGGATAACAAATATGGCGCCAGTTTGTTTACATTGCGCAGATCAGTACGAAAGATTCAGTGCTTGCGCGGGTTAGCATTGCCAACGTTGTGTGAAAATTTTGTGTGAATTGATTGGACGGTTTTTGAAATATTAGAAAAAATGTTATCTCGATAATAATTTGGCACGCAGTGTATATGTTTTTGCGTAATCTTCCTAAATTGGCGATAGCGTTTAAAATAAAATAGCTTATTCAAGTATTGCTAATATCCTTCATATAGACTATTTCTCTCGAACTTAAGAAAAAAAATTTGAAATTACTGCCCTCTGTTTTAATATAATTTAAACCTAGTTGTACGACATCATGACAATAAAAGGATTACAATCCGCCTGACTAAATGAGATTATTTACATTCAAATACGTTTTACGTTCTGAAATTAAATACAAATTATGTTACCGTAATGTTCGTCAAGATGAAACTGTTATTTCGTTCAGTGCTTCAATAAGTTAAAGTGAAATAACTGATCTTAATTAAGAGTCACTTGATATATAAATTCAGTCATTTGCTGCTAAGTTAAACCACCGAGATGTCCGTTCGTACATGTTTATTAAGGATTTGGTTCATATGTTACTAAACTATAAATCTGGACAACCTGGTGTCAAGTTATTAAACCTGGTTGGTTACGTTCATGTTAAACACCATATTTACATAAAAGTGTTGTATGATCATTGAACAATCGTATAATGAATTTTTCCTGTACGTTTTTACTTATTAATCTAAGAGGAATACGACTAAAATGTTTTGCTCCCAATGAAAATTGATCTCTGTACAGTAGCATCTATCTGTGAATCTAGCATGCTAAGCAATTGATTTGCTTCGAGCGTACAAAACCAAGTATATATCTGTTCGTTTGGAAATATATTTCAACAAGTTGTTGGATTGATTGTTTGCGGGATATTTAAAACAAGAAGATCAGCAGAGGGATGAGCCCAAAACGCAAAGGACAAATCGAGGATAATAAAATCAAACAGGTATAAAACTTTAAATATCTGGAATTCATTTTAACGGAAGTCGAAAACTGCGACACTGAGATCCGAAGACGTATTGCGATGGCCAAAAATGCATTCCAAATGTTAAGCGGTGTATAAAGAGACAGAACAATTCGTTAGAAACAAAGAAAAGAGTACTGAACTGTTACATGACCAATGTTTTCCTATTTGGATGCGAATGCTGGGAAATCTGCTCAAAGCAATAGAAATGTGGTTGTGTATAACTGAAAATAACATGGACCAAACATGTGAGCAACGATGGTTTTAAAAAAATGGAAACAAAAAAGAACCTTGTACTTAACATCAATAAGATCAAGTTAAAATCTCTGGGGCACTTAACGGGGAATGAATGCTAGGAAAATCTAATACTCACAGGATTGATTGAAAAAAAGGATCAGAAGGAAACAGTGCGTAACATACTTGATGACCTTAAGTAAAAGGATGGTAGAACAGGTTTTGTGACAAACAGCAGAAAGACAAATCTTAATGATAGCTGCAATGGACCACGGCCGCTTACACCCTAAAGTGACATGGCACATAAAGAAGAAGAAGAATGGTTTAGAGGTGGATGAAAAGGTGGATTCATAGCTTTCCCAATGTTATTTGCCTGTAAGTGTATATTACGAACAGAACGAGACTTGGAACTCGGCTATCATATTGAAAGTTCTGAGCCATTATTCAGTACACCACCCGAACATCCAACCTTTCATTACCTTGTATTCCCTAGCGGTCATACATCTAGACACTGACCAGGCACGACTTTGCTTAACTCCGGTGAGCGTACGTGTACCGTTGTTTTAAAATGATATGGCCGCAATACTTAACGCATTGTAGTTATACTCATATTTATTGTTAGGTACGAATGTCATTTGTATGTAGAGTGTACTTTTGATACCAGACACAGGCTTGGAGACACAGAGACCAAATTTGTATTGAGTAATAAAGGTGTGAAATGCTATTTTGTGACAAGAATCACACAGGCAGATGAAATGCCCCAGATGTACAATTATATGGAAAAGTACACAGATAGTTACAACCTGTCTGAAGTTATGCAAATCAAATTAACATTAATAACACAAAACGTTCTCAAGCAATATTTTTCAAAATTAAACTCGTCCGTTTCTAACCACGATTTAACTTAACACCCCACTGAGTCAGGTTGTGACATAAAGTCGTTTTTTAACGTGGAGAAGCCGGGTGATTCCACTCAGGCCGCTGCTTTAAGCTGGTCTTGCCTTGTCTAAGCTGGTGTAAGCCTTTCATACCACCGCTATGTACGATATGGCATGCAACGTTGGCGGTGGAGCTCAAAGGAGAATAGAAGTCCGCCGGCGTGGAACAGATACTACATCTGCAGCATCCATTCCGAGGTGAAAATCTTTTTTTCTCATCTTCCTCCTCCTCTGCTAATCCTTCCTGAAGGATCCAGAAGAAAGGCCCCTACTCGTCCATATCCACCGGTAGTAAAATATTTAATTAGATTTTCTGCCACTTTCAATAATTAGTTCCTGAGATATTCGGAATTTACAAAAATGGCCTGACTGATCTTATTATGTAGATTAAACTAATATTAGCTGAAATTTAATAAAATCTATTTTTTTGTCCTTAATATATGTAAAACATAGCGAACAACTGCTGAAATACAGAAAATAACAAAGTTATTCAGTTTGGGAGTGTCCACATTGGAGAGTTTATCGATTGATAAAGAAGGCTGTTGAAAATATATATAAGTTAGCTCGAAGCGAAAGAAAGACCTGTAAGAACGTGAATCCTCGGGATGAATTTAAACTAAAGCGACATATAGCGAAACAACCATTTTTGACCAGCACTCAGATCTTTGAAAAGGTTGGAAGTGAGGAAGTCAAGAAGGACAAAATGTGTAGAATACTTTGTGATTTGGGATCTCTAAAATAAATATCCAAGGCTACCTCTTCGCAGTATGGCAAATATTTTAAAGCGTTAAAATAGTGCCAAGTATTGCATGAAAATTGACTTTTCTAAAGTAATTTTCGCGGACGAATCTCGACTGACATTTGATAGACCTGATGGATGGGCCAATGGATGGATTTTCTCTAATCCATACGTGTCTGTATTTGAAAGAACAACAAGGAGACGGTAGTTTTATGATATGGACTGGAATTATCGACCAAACCATTATTGGACCACTCAAGTTCGATGAAGCCCTTAAACTGAATGTGCTAACTATTGAGATTTTATGAACAATACTTACTTTGTATGGTACAATTACCAGTCTGACAGTTTCAAAATAAGACTGGTATTTATGCACGACATTTCTCCTTGTCATGTATCTACGCTAAACTGTGAATTAACTGAGCATAAATAATTTATAGGGATGACGGTAATAGAATGGCCACCATCAAGACCTGATCTGAATTCGATCTAAAATCTATGGTCGATATGTGACGTTCAAATTATATGAAGGTGATAAACAACATAACAGCAAAGCAGACAAATAGGAAGCAATCAAAATTACTATGTTATAAATTAAACTTGCTGAAGTAAAAAAATAACAAAATCAATGGATTATTGATAACTGGGTTTTATTGAGAAGAAAGGTCACTATATTAAAATGTAAAGGATTCAAAGAATTATCATGTGTTCTTTATTTGTTCTGTTATAGTAGATGATCAATTTTTGAGGATTTTATTACCTTTTTGTTGAAACCAAATGTGATTATATGATTTTGTCTAATACATTCTGATGGCTTTTTTTTAGAATACAACTTCAATAAAACATATGTACACTACCTAAATTTTAACTCAGGCTATGGTTTGTCATTTAAATTGATTCTTTAAAATTTGACAATTTTTTCAAGCCAAATTTGAATTATTGAAGTTTATTTGATTTGCTTAATAACTTCAAACAGTATGTAGCTGGATAGATATTCTTCTATGAGCCGAATCACTTAAAAACTTATGTGATTATGACTCTCCAAAATTTGCTGTCCTTTGTAGCTCATTGAGAAATTTGGAGTTTAATATAACTCCTAATCCCCGTTGTGCCAATCATGTAGAAATGCTCATTAGATATTTTAGGCGCTGCTTATCACGGTGCCTCTTACCTTCTATATGTCTTGTAATGTCAAATTTTCCAATCCGTCTTTGCAGATGATTATCACTAGAAATTTCAAATGTCTCTAGTTTCGGCTACGTATAAATCACTTTTTTATTTCCATTATACACTAAAACGTTTAATTGCTAATTTGTTCAGTCCATGTCATACTCGCCATCCGCATGTAGAACATAATAATAAAATAATAGTAGATTAATCAATGATTAACAATAAATAGCAATATGTAATTTAAATTACATACTTATTATTACAAGGATCATTTGAAAAGTTCATAAGCTGACAAGGATATTATTATGGAATGTGATCAATTGGCGTTTATTCTTCAACGTACGCAACCTTGTGGTCAACTAAATTCTTCCATCGGTGTTGCAGTGGTTACAACCCATTCGAGAAGAATTTTCCACCATGTTGGTCAGGGAAGTCATCAACAGCACATATGACGTCATCATCACTGCGATACTGGTCCATAGACGAGTGTTTTGTTCTTCATGTTGCGGAACAGCAGATAGATCATCATCAGGCCGAGAATTCTTTTCGGATTCTTCTGACTCGTACATCTTTGTCAGACATCACTTTCGACAGGTCCTGCAGATGGCATCCAGTCATCTACATGTTTGTCAATGTGGGCGCGATGAGGTCTTCCTACCGATCTTTTGCCGCGCAGTCGGATCCATAGGAGCTTGTCGCTCACATTTTTCTGACTTCCGTCTCCAGGACTGACCCGCTAGCAGAAGCTTCTAACTCAAAACCAAACTGAGATAGGAGGAAGGTGTCCATACAGGCGTTTCTTTGTTGGGTATTTCTTCTAGCTGATGTCCAATGCTACTTGAAACATCCTTGTGTATTTTCCATCAAGTGATGTTTCTTGATGTTTCGTCTGTGTCCATGTTGTTAAGCCGTTGAGCTAGACAGATTCTAACATGGCCCTAAAGAAGTCCCTCTAAAGATTGTCAGAGAGAGAGAGAGAGAGAGAGAATCCAGATGGTGCTAAAACCATCAAGGACACCTGAGGACTTGCCTTTGTGAATTCTAATGTCTCTTTGTTGACTAGATGATATTGCCGAGGTAAACTAATACCTGGACCTACTGGATGTTGTTGCCGTTTTTCAACTTAGATGGTGAGCGTCAAATTATGAGAATAGAGATGGTGATCAACAAGTTCAAATATACAGTAACGAACAGCAGCCATTGAAAGAACTGTCCTGGTGAAACAAGGACCCATTCTTGTTTTCTTACGCGTTTAATCCTTCAGTAACTGTCTAAGGACCTAACTATAACAGTCTCCATTGATGGTGTGACCCTTTTGTTGATAGTCAACAAGCATGATGCCCTTTCCTTCTCTCCTAAATCCACCATTTTCCCTGCAGATGAAATGATCTTGAGATTCTCTTGAGTAGGTGAGAAAGTGTGTTTCCATTGCATGGAATGTCTCTCGTTGCTAGTTGCATTCAAAGTCTTAATTGAACAGGTAGATATCATTTTACCCGGAAACAAATAATACTATTATTAATAAGAGTTGAAATGTAAGAATGCATGATTTCACATGTTTAGCATCATTCCTTCATAATCAACCTATGAACATTTCATCCCACCCTTGTAAAAGAAGTATAATTATTAAGAGCATTTAATATTAATTTGATATTGATACTTTTTAGTTATTAATTGCTAATATGGGATTTTTAATTGATCAAACCCAAACTCAAACAAAAACATCGTTTTCAATCGTTATGAGTCTAATGGTTGAATAGAATTTTATTATAAACAATTGTCTTGTAAATGAAATTTTTAAAGCATTCTGAATGTAAAAATAAAGAAAAAAGTGTGCAAGACAATAAGAAACACTACCTGCCCCCCCAAAATTGAAGTTTTGTTGAAATCGGTTGAAAAATGTAGTAAATCCGATCCCATATATAAACGCACACACAAACAACCTGGGTTTTATAATAAGTGTAACTCGATATGAGTTGTCCCTATTTCATTCTCGTCATGCCTCTTAATAGTGTTTTCAAATTGATTTCGTGCAAAAACAATTGTGTTTTTCCAATTTTTGGCGCTGTCAGAACTACCGCAAGGTACTTTTAGGTAGTCCTGTGTAGTTTTGTTGAAATCGGTTGAAAAATGTAGGAAATCCGATCCAATATATAAACGTAACGACACACACACACACACACACACACACACACACACACACACACACACACACACACACACACACACACACAAAATCTGCGTTTTATAATAAGTAAGATTTTTTGTTTGCATTTTCCTTGAATATTCCGCTTTGCTTACAATTTCCGGCCAAGATAATTTCAAAATTATTCTGCAGGAAAGCCTCATCATCTGTAACGGAAATTTTTTGGTATTCACTATCACATACGAAGTCGTATATTAAATAACGGTTGAAAAAACAATTTTTAATGCTTCCTGTTTTTTTTTAATAATTCGCTTATCTTTTGGCAAGCATATTTTGAAGTATAACCAGCATTCAGATTTCGTGACAAGATTTCCTCCAGTGTTAAAAAAATTTCCAAGATATTTACACTTCCTTACTTGCATGATTTTCATATTTCCACTTTATGCCTTTCATCCTGACTTGTTCTTCTTGAGGACAACCATGTTGTCTTCTTACAACTGAGGGTTAATGCATTCTAAACGCTTTCATGTTTGCATAATTATCGTAACTATGAAGCATTTCATAGAACATTAAATTGTATTTCTCTCATTTCCTTTTATAATCACTTTTTCTGTCTCCATTTAAATTTAGCCACACGTTTATTAACTAGTTGCCATTTTCCGTTCGTTTTTATCTGTAAGATCTTCAAAGCTAAATTTCTCCTGTTCATAACATCTTAGTGACTATGATGATTAACTGTGTTAGAATATTTTAGTGCTTGTGTGCACATGTTTCTACTTATTCTAAGGATACGTGTCTGTTTTTCATTTTCCTTGAATCTTCTTCTATAGACCCAGTTCTCTGTTGCCAAAGGCCTCTTCTTCATCTCTGATGAAATTGATCAGCATTCAATACCACATAGGAAGCATCGCATTAACCAACTGTTGAGAATATTTTTAATGTTTCCTCTTTCTAAATATTTTGTTTTTCGTGCTTATGTGTGTGCGTGTTTGCTTCTGCTTGTCTTTATGTGTGTGCGTGTGTTTTTTTTCTATGAGCGTGTGTGTGTGTGTGTTTGATACCTATTCATCTGCGTTGTGAAATCACTCAATCTTCATTCTCCAGAGAAAAGTAGGGAAATCGGTCTCTATGACTTTGTTTGTGGTTCTTGAGAACTCGACAAACACTACAGACAATCGACTGCTACTCCTTGTAAAATATCTGTGATTACACACACATCACACACACACACACACATATATATATATATATATATATATATATATATATATATATATATATATATATATATATATGTATGTATGCATGTGAGTGTATATATGTATATATATCTGTGTCTGTGTACGTAATAAAATTAGCTATTTCAGGTTACAAATTTTATATTTCCATAACATAATTGATTTTCTCGTCATAAATATTGTTTGCCTTTTCATAAAATTCATATTTCCGACCGAAACTAACTGAAAGGGATGTGTTGTTACACGTTTTTTTCCTATCATTTCTTCTTCTCCATCTACTTCAGATTATTATGATTAATTTATTATTATTATTATTATTATTATTATTATTTGTTTTTATTTGCTACTTTTTCCTTCCTTTTTTAACTCACACGTTTCTGCTATTTTCTGTTTTCTAATATTCCACATCTTTTTGTTAACTTTTATCTGATAGTTCTTCCCTTTGCTGTCACTGTCATTGTCTTCTGTTTTGCTGCTTCTACATTTTAATATTTTCTTCCATTGGATGCTATATGTGTGCGGGGTTTTGTGCGCGCCAGTCTGTGTATGTGTGTGTAACATATCGCAGAGTGAGTGCTGGTGTTAATAAAACAATGTTCAATGTATAATAACAGAGCCAAAATTTATACTAATAATAAATATAAATTCCTTATTCCCATCGGTAGCACACATGTTATATGAGAATTACAAATAATATGTTCACTATCAAAGATGAAATCCTGTTATATTTCCATAGAAGTTTGCTATGCGTCGATAGCGACGTAAATATAAGAGGATGTCATCTTTGATGGAGAACTTCTCTATTGTAATGTCCATATAACCACTCTGATGGTGGCTCATGTGAGCCGAATGCTGAGACCGACGAAATGCATAATAAAAATATCCAAATGTTGGACAGTTTTCGTCTTTATTTTCTCCCAAATCTAAATCCATCATATGAACCTTAGATCGGCTTATAATCAAACATAATAGACAGTAGTTTTCTGTTATATTTAACAATATATTTTTGATAATGATCTGCTGTCCAATACAATAAATAAGCACACACACACGTATATATATATATATATATATATATATATATATATATATATATATATATATATATATGCGTGTGTGTGTGTGTGTATGTTTGTGTCTGTGTAAATGTGCGTGTCTGTGTATATTGAAATGTACTCATATATATATATATATATATATATATATATATATATATATATATATATATATAGATAACTATACTCGTTTAGAAAAACCCTCGAATTTTTGATTTGCCAATATATATATATATATATATATATATATATATATATATATATATATATATATATATATATAGTCTCATATGTATTCACACCTATATATTCTTATATATAACATATTGCGATATATAGCCATATATGCATTTATAGATATGTATAATTGTGTGTATTGGAATGTACTCATACATGTAAATATATAGTCTCATATTTATTCCCAAATATATATTCTTATATATAAACATATTGCCCTATATAGCCATATTTGAGGGGTCCACCCCTTTTTATACAAATGAACTCACCCAGTATATACATATATTACTGCAAGAGCAAGACGAGAGCAAGAGAGAGAGCAAGACCGTAGAGTCGAGTCGAGAGTGACAGGGTAAATGGTTGTAGGTAACCGGAAGAATGAGGGTGAGGTGACAGCGTTTTAGGAGCCACAGTGAGTGAGCACATAGATTGAGTAAGAAGTTATAAAGTGATACTTCAATACCAAAGACTGTATATATATTTTGCCACTAACTCATATTCCTGGAAATACTAACCTGCTTTGCCAGTTTTTATTATTACGTTAATACATTATTTTCATACATTCCTGGCGTTTGTTATTTATTGGTACAGAATTTCAACCCGGAATCCACAACAATAGCCATATTTGCATTTATAGATATATATAATTGTGCATGCCTGTGTGTGACTATGTATATTGAAATGTACTCATATATATGTATATATATAATCTCATATGAATTCCCAAATATATATTCTTATTTATAAACATATGGCAATATGTAGCCATATATGCATTTATAGATATGTATAATTGAGTGTATTGAAATGTACTCATATATATGTATATATAGTCTCATATGTACACCCAAATATATATTCTTATATATAAACATATTGCGATATATAGCCATATTTGCTTTATAGATATATATAATTGGGTGTATTGAAATGTACTCATATATATGTATATAAAGGCTTATATGTATTCCCAAATATATATTCTTATATATAAACATATTGCGATATATAGCCATATATGTATTTGTAGATATATATAGATCATTGTGTATGTATGTATGTGCGTACATGCCTTTGTGTATTTCCCTGTATATTCCAGCGATTGTTTCTATTATAATTGTATAGGACATTTGGTTTGAATTTTTTTTTGCAAATGAAAACAGAATATATACTCGTTTCGGGAGGTACATATCTTTCAATCGCTAGGCCGGTAGATACCATTTTCATAGTTTTCATATCTTTCTTTATTTTCTTCTTTGCTTTGTCTTCTTTTATACCATTACGCTGTCTCTCTTGAACAAACTATTCGGCGTTGGTTTGACTTTGTGTAGCGCCCACGCAATTAGTTAATAAAATTCTCTCTTTTATAATACGCATTACATATTTTATATTTACTTGTTTCAGCCTATTACTTCCTTTGCGACAAAACATTCAATGCACATCGGAACAGCAAAATATATCTTACTGGAATAAAGAATAAAAAATTAGGAATATGTTAGACACAACGAAAAGAGTAAGTTATTAAATGCTGAACATTTCCAATATCGATCAGTAGAAACTCGAGGCAACATACTTGTGGTCAGTGATATGCTGTGAACATCATCAAATGATCATTTGAGTATCAATGAACTTCTGAACACGATGGACATATTTATTCTTAAGATAAAACAGATACAATCGATATGTGTTGAAAAAGGAAAGCATCCTAAAAATATTGAAATAAATAAGCTGGTGTAACATCAAATAAACTACTTTTTTGCGAATGTATTAAAGTGTGGGTATATACAGGGATGGTAAAGAATCAAAGGTTACGAAGAGCTGTCAGGTAGAGAACATAGTGGAGAGCTATGATCGCCGATATCCTGAATAGCAATCAGGTCATTATTTTAAAAAAATAGTGTCTTTTTTTACTTAACCCATTAACTACCAAATTTTTTTAATGCGCCTTTTTGGCCCAGAAAGGTGTCTTAGGAGTTTATTTATTCCTTATGTTGAATATCAGTAGTTACCATTGTCGTTTTTATAGAAACTAGAACATCAAATATATATGTGTATAAAACATCAAAAAATTATATTGAATAGAAATAATAAAATAAATAATTTTCAAAATAGTTTTTTATTTTCTGCTCGTGAAATTTAAAATTACGACAGAATGTGTCTTCTTAAGGATAATAATAAAAACTTTAAAGGCTAAGTATTGTAAAATATACCTCTGCAAATGCAATGTATGTAGGCAATTCAATGTAAATACAAGGAATAACATGTAGTGAGTTTAATTTAAACAGATCCCGAAAGGGAGTTCATGGCAGGTAATGGGTTAAAAATCTACAATCTTCAATTGCTTCTGTACTTTCTTCCTCCTGAGTTTCATTTTTTATGTAATTCCCAGAAATGAATAACGAAAAATAGATTCGTGTTTGTAATCGTTCATCGCCTCTTTCGCCTTGAGTATCGTTTCAGTCTGTCGAATTAATACGTAGTTGTGAGTTTAAGCTTTTTTGACTGCAAAAGACCATTACTAAGCCTAGTAAATAACTTAAATCTTAATTTTTTGATATCTGTTTTTCATCTTTTTCTGCTTCATCGTAATAATTCATCGTACTTTTATCATTTATCGTTAATTTATTCGTTTTTTTTTTTTATCTTCTAACTAGTATTGTATTTTTTTCTTATTGCTATGAGGTGTCCTGTTTTTATTTATTTATTGGATTTTAATTATGGCATTCAATGACATATATGACATTGTTTTGCTAGGTGTCATTTCCGCTCCTTCTTTACTGTTTCTCTTCGTTACGGCATTTAAAATCTTTTTTTCTTAAACTGTTATTTTTTATCGTTTGTCGTTGTTATTCTTTCTTTTCGCAGGCACACTCCATTAACTGTTATTTCTAGAACTATCACAAGGGCTCCTTTCATAGAGATTTAAAATATTAATTTTGTAAAAGAAAACGTAAAAATAGGGAAAATTATTTAATGGCTAAAAATTCTATTTTATTTGTTTCTCTTTCTAGTCCTATCAACATAACGTACCTTTTATTGATTCTTATTATTCCTGTTTCTCTTCAGTTTTCCCTCTTAATTTATTTGCCTTTTATCTTTCTCAATTACTTAGCTTTCTTCTTACATTTTGCATTATAATTTTGTTTTTTTTTTTTCTTACTTTCATTACGATTATTTTCTTACATTTCTTACGAATGATTTTATTTCATTCTTTCTTAATTTTTGTTCATTTTTAATTGCCTTATGATAGTTTATTTTTACTTATGATTCTTTCTTTTGACAATTCTTACATTTCTTTCAAGTTTGTTACGATACTATTCCTTATACAATCGTTGTAATTATTTTATTTTCTCTTCATTCTTTTCTTTTTAATTGTTTATGATTGTTTATTTTTTGCTTTCCTAACGCTTCTTTTTGCAATGATAATTTCCTTTTCAGTTTATTACGTGTGTTTTTATTTTCCTTAAGTTTTTTTTTTCATTCTCTGTTCCGTCAGAATCATTACTTTTACGTTCCTTACGATTATATCTTTATCCTGTATTCTTCCCTCCCGATTATATTTTTACTTTCCTTACGATTCTTTTCTCTTTAATTTTCTCAGTGTCTTTTTTCTTTTGTTACGATTTTTTATTTACCTTACTGTTATATTATTTTTATTTCCTTAAATAAAAACTCAGCATTTTGTTCGGCTTTATGTGCCTTTATTTAAAGTCACCGAAATGTTGCCTTTTTGGCTAAGATGGCGTAACTTATTTAAACAAATCATAACACAAGGGAAGGTAATCGGGTTGTCTTACCACATTCACACCGGCTTTGTGTCTAAGACAAAGTCATCCAGGTGAATGAGTCTCTCGACATTTCTCTGGTATCGTCTTGATGGCAGCTGATCTGGGCTTTTTTGCGTTACAGGAACAGTCGGTCAGAAGTATTTCGTCTCATATTGTTGTGTTTACTTCTTGGGACCCTCAGAATCTGAAAGCTGATTATCAGAGTCCGTGATAGTATGCTCTTGTTTTGAGAGAGCTATTTTGGTTTCGAACTCTGAATCGTCACTATCGAAGACTTGTTCCTCATGAGAATCAAATGTCATTGTGTCGTCGTTACTATGAAGAGATAGCGATATTGCTTCAGGGGCGAGCTGGTTCTTCCTCTGGTTTGATAACTCGCCGGCAGAGGCCAAATCTCTGAGGGAAACTTTTGATTGTCACCCGTCATGGTCCTAGATACGCGCATAGCGTGGGTTCGCTTCGAGCAGTTCCAACTTAAAAGGATTGTCATATTTGCTTTGTCGAACATGGTTTTTAAGTCAAACAGTACTTGACTGTGAGAGCCAAGAAGGGAGGGAGATCCCGGCCGAACATCGATTGGACATTTTCAAGAACTTTCAGGGTTTATTACATTAGTTCTTGTTAACAACTGTGTTTTATAGCTTACAGACACTCGGTTGTTACGTCTTCCCAATGTCTAACTGGAACGTTTTAGAAATGTTAACTGTACGATTTTCCATATTCTGTCATTGTATCTCTCGCAGTGCCCATTGCATTGAGGGTTGTATGGGGTAGGTAAGCTTAGGCCAAAATCCGTTTTCGTTTGCGATTGTGTTCGTCTGTCACGACTGCACACTGTCACATTATTTATACAGCCAAAGGTGCCTTGTACATTTTCTTCAAGAATTATTTTATCGGGGACCCTCTAAAAAAATGGAAACCGCGTTAATACTGTCAAACGGAATCCGTCTGAACTGATAAATTCGTCCGCGGGTTTCAAATAACGTATAAATATCTATAGCTACTTCGTGGTAAGCACTCTTTAGGTCTAACGTGCTAAATGTTCTGTATTTTGTGATATCGTTTATAATCTCGTTAATAGGGAGAATAGTGTATGCATTCAGGAGGGTTGTACCTATTTATAGTTTGAGAGTAGTCTATGGCTATCATTTTGATTTTAATAGTCCATCACTTTGAAAAGATGGATTATTACGAGTTTGAGTACTTACTGCAACATCTGCAACAATGTTGGTATGAATAAAACTGCTTTTCTGACAGCTCTAAGCAAAGTTAAATCTGGTTGTTTATTTTCCAGCTATGTTTGACGGAGTGAGTTCGATTCTAATTCATTCATAAAGGAGTCTCTGATAAATTTGTCCTTTGCTTGATCTGCCGTCGTCACTTGAAAGACAATTTCTACTTTAGAATTTTTAAGCGCTGAAGTTACTGTACTAAACCCTCTTCAGGAATTGGCGGGTAATTGCTAATATATGCCGGGTAAATATTATGTTTTGTTACTTCACGAAAATTTAATCCAAAATGTCTATTGAAAACATAATGAAATGTGACTGAATAGCGTAAGAAAATTCAAAAATTAATCTTAAGTATAGAATTTAATCCAAAATGTCCATGGCTCTCTGGTAAGTTTTGCAATATATTGACATATACGGATATGGAAACACGGTGCATTAGCAGGTTAAGTCTATCCGTATTAGTAAAAGGACTGGATGAACTGTTTTCCAGTGCAAGCAAAAATCCTTCGAATAATCGTTTTCAATATTGTCAGGCGTCAGTAGAAGACGGTTCTGCCGAATCCAAGTCGAGACGTTCTGATTTAAGCTATTTGCTCATAATTACGTTCAATAAATCGTAATGAAAACTCAGAGTTTTGTCCGGCTTAATTAGCCTTTATTGAACGTAACTGAAGAACCTTCCCGTTTTGGCTAAGACGGCGTTACTTATTAATACAAATCATAAGATAATGGGAGGTAATCGAGATTCTTTGGTTTCCCTTACATTATTAATCTTTGCTTTGAAATTACCTTACAAATTTTCATGCTATTCTTTATTTAAGTTTACTTTTTTTAATTTTCTTATGCTTTTCAGCCATTTTTCTTTATATTTTCTATTTAATTTACTTACTATTCTTTTGTATAATGTTCTATTATTTCTACTTTTATTTGGATATATTTCCTCCCCTCTTGCTTAATTTTCCTTACAAATCTTTCACCTTCTTTGTTATTCCATCTTTCTCAATATGCTACTTAAGTTCTTCCTTTCCTTTCACCTTCTTTTCTTTTCTTATTTAATTTATTTTCCTCCCACCATTCTCTCCCATCGTCTTATTCTTCTCTTACTGCATCCATTTTATTTGCTTCATCAGCCACATTTCTCATGCTTCCTATTCAAAATTCAATTGTCCTTTGAGAAATAGGAAATGGCCATTGATTCACGCTATATTCAAACTCCTTCAAAGAAATATCGTGTCTTTTACTACGAAGAAAACAAAGGAAATAAAAAGTAAATTCTTAGTGAAAGCGAAGCAAAAACAAAACGACGAATATTCCTGTTATATATTCACATCAAAATTAAGGACCAATAATCTTCCGTAATTCTCATTCATTTCGTTCAATCGAATCAAATTGGAAGACTAATTTTACATTTCTTTTTCAATTTGTTTCATTAAGTTTGTCTTCCAAAATTGAAATCGCGTAGTTTGAAAACAAACAATGTTATTTGATGGAATGTCATTTTCAAATTAGAAAACGCGTTAATTAATAGCAATCGAATTCAATTAATTTCCGTTCACGATAAACACCAATTTCATACCGACATATTTTCATCATCATTTCTATTGTAATCGCAAAAAATATGTCTCCCGCTCTTCAAAGGAACAATTTACAAGTACAATTAAAATGTATTAATTTTTTTTCTGTCCGAAGAGTCGCAGGAAGTCATTGCATTTTTAAGTCATATTATAATTCTTTTTATTGGTCGGTTAGTTCTTACGTGACTTAGGACCTGGCATAATTTAAGACAAATAACGGGTCATTACCTTTTGAATGCCAGGACTGAAGGGGTTTCTGTTCCTTTTTCTGCCTTATATTCTACTATGTTATTTTTTTATTTATATTTGAACACTCAAATCATCTGACTAATTTTCTTTACGTGTCTAGATAAACAAATACATTGTCGTCTCGTTTGACCCATTGATTATTCAATTTAGTTACTTTGGTGTGGCGATGCTCCATTTCGTTTTATCCCCAAGAAAAAGAAAAATTGCGAAACGTTCCTTTAGATTGTTCTATATGCTGTGTAAATTTAGGTCATTAGCGTTCATGGCTGACCACAACTTCCTATCATTTTTTAGGTCTTCGCAATGATTTTTTTCTGTCATGTGCCTGCTTTGCATTTCATTTACACAAGCTCAGTAAGTACGTCAGTCGCCATTTCACACTTGTATTATTGATTTAAGTACACCGTGTCATATATTCAAAGAATTCTTTCCTCATGGACTGTTCCAGAAGATTTAACTAGCCCTTTATGATTCTAAGTATAAATGAACTAGTTTTATTTTCATTAAAATATATCGTTATTTCCACGACACGTCAATTGTATTCTAATCATCTTTCTGTCGATCAACAATTTTGTTGCCCTAGCTTACATATTATCTGTACGAAACTGGAAATTACAGAGGAAAATGAAATTTCAATATTTGTAGTACATTTCTCCTGGACTCAAATAAGTCGGCGAGCATTTATATATAAATAATATAGAAAAATCTTTATTGATCGAGTCGTACTGGATTTAGTAGATTGATGGAGAATCACAGACGTTAGGATTGCACACACAGGAATCGACAGAAACAAATCTTAGGTGAACCTCTAGCCAGTCTCTCTGCCAAGTCAAGAATTGAACTGGTTTTATAAAATTTGGACACATACAACTTCACGTGACTATACTTTCTTTCTGTATGTCGCTTAAGCAATTTCGTGTAGTCACGCCTCTTCAACATGAACCCATGCAAGCAACACATTTCCTTCCGCTCAAGACTCTTGTGCGCCCTGTTTATTCAAGGCTCAGAACAATTCCTTTTTATTTTAGGCACCGGAAGCTTTTAAGCTATCACCCATTCCGATTTCAGCTCACACTCTGATGGAGCGGAAGTAAGGTGAAAGGTCTTCCTCAAACAATATCCAACATCTTCCTACAAACAGAAAACCATTTGCTTCAGATCAAAATAATATAATTTAAGAACATTCAGCAGGGCGAAAAATGGTTTGTCTTGATGACAACAAATTATATTGAGCCAACTTTTTTCATATGTTCATTATTATATTAAGTGGCCTTTTCGTATAATTCAAACATCGCATTAAAATTCCTAACTTCCTTCAGCTTAGTATGGGAACGGAAAAAAATGACTGACTCAAGCCCCTACAGTTTTAGAGTCTCTACGATTTAATATACACGTTTATTATCGTGATTATTTAAAGCTGAATATCTTTGTAAACAAGTACTTCTGGTATGCTTTGGAGGAGAGCGTCAAGTAATCTTCCGACTATATCTGGTATTTCGTCAAACTAACATTTGCTTATTATCAAGAAAATCACAAAAAATATTCGTTCAAATCAAACACTATTTTTGGAATACGAAAAAAACAATGTAACTAATTTTCACATATCCTTAGACCCACTTTGTTTCTCATCTTCATCAACGACATTTCTGATATAACCAGTTGTAAATTTGTAATTGATGAAGTAAAAATGGTAGCCGATATTGAAAATTTAATCAGTTTTTAACTAGTACAAGGAATTATTGTCTAAAATATGTGTGATGGCACTATTTTTGACTTTCATCAGAATTGCTAATTCTAGCCTACAGGATAGCAACACATGTCGTCTTCTCTAGTCTAACGTTTTGCAAAGCCATGATGTGGAATGTAATCACCTGCTAGGTATGCTCCTTGGAATGTCCGAACCCATGTTGTACACTTACGAAGCTACCATTTACCCGCGTATTGATAATTGCTGGCACTTCTAGTCTGGTGTTCTTATTCTACATATCGAAATTATTGACAAAATTCAAAGAACAGTCTGGAATCTTATCGGTTTTGAAGTGGCAAATCAATTTCAGTTCCATTCCCACCGACGTGACTAGGCTTCCGTCTTTTCTATGAATATTTTCTGGTGACATTTCTTCATTTGTGCCTCGATCAATGGATGTAAACGTACTATTTGACTGGCCACTAGTCATCAGAGTAGTATCGAAACAGCTAAATATAATCGTATGTTCTATTGTAATGGATTTTATTTCGCAGTGTAGAACTTCGCCTGTAGTACTTTGTCTTGCTTTTTTTTCTTTTTTTTTCTTTTCTGCTACCTACGTTGTCCCATAATTTAAATGCAACACCAGTCGCCATCTTTTATCATCCTGAATAATGTTCTTTTATTGTCATTTCTCTTCACTAATTTCTTATTTTCATTTCAACCTCAGCAACATTTGCCTCTTAGTGGCAGTTTCGTCACACCTGGAGTGAACTATTTAAAACAATTATTTTCTTGACCATAAATGAACAGCTTTACGAGATATCCTAAAAAGTAAGAGTTAGGATTACCCTTTCTAAATTGAAAACCATGACCAGAATTTGAATGAAAGCAAAAAAAGCGGAATCCATAATAAATATCAAAAACGAGGAATAAGTAAATACCAAATATTTTAAACAATTCGGTGTTTGGATAAGTTATAGCAACTTTAATATACTAGATAAGCAAATTGAATACGGAATAATTGGCGCTGGTGCTAGTTTTTACTAATACAATAAGTTGCTTTAAAAGCTATATATTAACCTGAGATCGTAAATCATCTTCGTAAATGACGCCGCCAGATAATCTTGTATGGATCAATGTTTAAGTCCATATCTCTTTAAAACACCAGTTCCTATACGATCACCGAAATAAAGCAACGACAAGTCTGATCAGTATCTAGATGGGTGACCGCTCAGGACTAAACCAGGTGATGTAAGATTGGATGTGCAAGAGGTAAAATGGATTATGTCAGGGAATTGTTAATCGGGCCTCACTTCTAATTCCAGTTGGATGCGTTATTTTCACTTACACGCAAAATAACGTTTTTTTTTTTTGTTTTTTTTTTTTAAGCGTTTCACCCCAAGCAAGGCGGGAAGCCACTAGAACGCAAGGGACTACAGAAGAATTGGAGCAAGATCAGATAGGAGTGATAGAGGAAAGTTATGAATCCGACTCTTCTTCCTCCATTTATGGGTTAATTAGTAAGACTTGTAGGACTAAATACTTATTATCTCATCAGCCTCTATTAAAATTATTTTTATTTTATATTCACTTACTTGCCAAATAACGTTGGGAAAATTATGAATCCACCTCTAGCTATAGGTATCAATAGATCATTGGTATCGCAAAAGAAAAATTTGAAAAAATATTTTCTAGCTTTGAATAACCTAAAAAATATTGATACATCATAGAAAATGAATCAATCAATACAAAATCAACGCTGGATGACATTTATAACGTAAACGCTTTTAGAACAGAAAATGGTGACATGATAAGGTTTTTTTTTCTTCTTACCAGCGTAAAAAGAGCGAAGAAAGGCAACATGTATCAGTATTGGACATAGCGATAACAGTTGATAAATCTATTATTATCCTAAAAAACTGTTTGAATATAAATATTTGGCAATTTCGACCGACAGTAACGCTGATTGTTTGGTCAATGGAATCCGAGTATTTACAGTATGTAAAATTAATTTTCAAGTTTAGAAACATGAAGATAGACTATTTGAGCTATAATAATCACTTTCTTCTTTTGTTGAATAGATAATTGTGCGAGCGCAAAGATTATAAGCTATGTAGTAATATTTTAGAAATTTTGAAAATAAACTTGTTTTTCTATTTTAATAAATGTCTTACAACTAATGGAATTTTATCATCATTATTATTTATATATACGGATTTATTTTATAGGCGAGACGCTTGAATTTACGTCGTAATTCTAATGGAGTTTTTAGTGTGATACACAAGAAGTAAATCATGGGAAGGAAAAATAAGAAATAAATGGTAAAATGAAACCGAAGTAGTCTAAATGCGGTAAGTTGGTTGATGTTTACGAAATAGGTTTAGGAGAAATCTTAGAGTTTACAACGAAGCTTTGTGATTCCATCGAGCAGCCATCTCTGACAACGAAGAGTGTTGAGTGTCAGGAATAAAGGGAATCTAATGTAATAGGATTCTTCAATCAGACATGCCGTTATATTTCGGTTGGAAGCATACTATTTATTTATAAGCAGTCATGAATACGTACCCAAAAGAAATAGCGAAACGCAGTCTTGAAAATAAAAGATCATGCATATTTCTGGAGTATGTATTCACTAACATAAAGTAAGTTAAAGTAAATACATGCACATTTGTTATCAAAATAAACGATACTTATATTACGTGAAGTTGTATATATTTTATGCCTGTTGTTCCTATTTACTGGGATAGTAAAGTTAATAACAGACAAGAACACCGTAATACAAACCAAACTGTTTCATTTTTTAACACAATCTTCAGTGTCCACTCTTATACACACGATATATACCAGATATTAAATACGTTTACCAACAAAGGTAGAATACTACAAAACTATATATATATATATATATATATATATATATATATATATATATTTGTGTGTGTGTAAATACAAGCGAAACAAAAATACATATGACAAACAAGGAAAATACCACCACCTCCTTGCACAGTCGAATCATATGTCAGAGCGCCATAAAAAAATCTATCACTGGCAAACTACAAGAATCCTTGAGAGAAATACTGATCGAAAACACTATGTTTTATGTAAATCAAGTTACCGAAAACATCTCAGTATAAGAAAAACCCTGTGCATCAAGACAATTTCCCATCATCACCCACACCTTATTTAACAATGGGAACACCGTGCTGAAATTTAAAAAAATAATTAAAAATCACCCACTTGAATAAAATACATATCCAGCACGCTCCTTGTATAATTTTAGAAAACACACAAATAATACATCTCGCATAGTCAAAGCATGAAAAGAAGCTAATAACACTAAAACAAAACTTCCTTGAAAATGGGCAAGGAAATAACGGAAAAAATCTCAATAAAAAATTAATAAAATATTCCTAGTCCGCCATATTTAACGAATGATGTTAAAAAGAAACACATTCTTAGATGCTTAGAGGGCGCAGGTTTTCCTTATTAAGATTTCTCGAATATTCAGTTGGTAGAAGAAAACAAATACATATATTATTTAATTAATGTAGTGAATGATTGCTATGTAATTGACTCTGTGTGCCTATGTCTATTTCTGTGAATGAATCCTTACAAAAGTGCGTACACACGCATACAAAAATTAAAATGAACATACATGCACAATACTGATAAAATTGAAAGAACCTTTAAATAAGCAATAAATAAAATAGACGTATCTTTTGGAATCATCTTTCGTTATCTCAATGCGCTTTTTGATTTCCCAGCTGCACTTTCCGTCATCTGTTAATTCTAAACGGTTGTACGTTTTGATTTTATTATCTCCAATTTGTAATTTACGTATTGAGCTGTTTCATTTGCGAACAACTATGATACAATTGATGTTTAGTCGTTTCTTCTCGCATTCCTCCATTACATTCTGAAATAGTTGGTCTGAAAATGTTGTCGCCCACTACGGAAAAGTAATGAGAACAATAGAAAAACAAGTTATACAAAGCACATATAATGGATTCAGTATATTCCCTTACATTGACACTGTCACGCTGCAAGATTTTGTGTCAAAACTGTAGGACTTTGCGTTAGCCATCTGAAATATAATATTATATTAGGTACCTCCACGAAATCGCTAAAAAAAGAGCATAGCTTGATGAAAAAGACGCCAACCTTGCCGAAAACAAAATTTTATTGTCTAAATGCTTATGTTATTATTAAGAGGAAAGACCAAAGTTTTTTTTTAATTATTTTAAAAAAATTTCCTTCTTTTAGAACATTCTAAATTTTGATTAAAAAACCTTGTTTCTATTTGTATCAGCGGAACTAGTAAATAACATAGACAATTTTTTAGCACGTTTTTTTGGTATGACACACATTAATTTGAAAAATCGTGCAAAAATAGAAATAATTATCGGATGTTAATGAAACTTTCAGGAACTATTCACAGAAGATCGAAATTATTATAAATATGTTTTTTTTATGAAAGTCATGGTAGAAATATTTTTTAAAAATATTTATTACCCCCCCCATAACTAATTTTATGAAAACGCTAGAAATTCGATAGCATCGGTTTTAGTGATTACAATAATATATATGGAGCTTTAATTAGGAATGTCTCTTTTACTGAAGACCATATATTCTGACATTTTACATTTAGATCGGCCTTTTTCTCTCTTTCTTTATTGTTTATTCCCCACTGTGTCATGTGTATTTTCATCTGATGTTGCTAAATTTCTGAATTGTAATGTTTTATGGAGATTCGACAACGTATATCTGCACGGAATGTTTAACAATAGACTGCTAAACGATTACAAAATGCCGAATTATATGTAATCAATCACTCGGATTAAATAAAATAAGAATGGATTTTCCATCACTGTGTCCCCGAAAACCTGACAGGAGACGTATGTTCTCATTTAACCGCCAAATTTTCCCAATTTTCAAATTATATTTAATTCGGTAAACAGATCTTGTCTTTTGAAAATAATATGGCACCTCAGTGTATTATCCAGTATAGCGCCAAATTTAGGGTCTGTTATTTCCGTTGAAGCTACGGTGCACACTAGGCTTTGAGTCCACCTCCCTAATTTACTCCCCGCCTACAATAGTTGTCCTGTCGTCTCGGACTTCTCCTCTGTGAATATTGCGTTCATCAGTAAAAGTATTCGTTAAATTTTATTGTTCCCGCGTGGGCTATTGTCTTCCACTAAGGCTCTTAGTTCTGTGAGTGACTGAATGTTTGAAACCCAGCCAAAATATTTCCTTAAGATATTTTTCTCTCTTTTCTTCAAACTTTCAACGTGTTCATTCACCCGAAGATTCATTCGTTCAATTTATTTTTCAATCATTCATTCACTCAGTCGTTCAGTCAACGTTGTTTGCTTTCTTCTTTTTTTTTAAATTCTAGTCCTCCTTTGTTTATCCCTTTTCGTTTGCATTGCCCCTATAATAATAATCCTATATTTAAATCGCTGCCTCCATTTCATTGAAAAAACATCTGACAATGTACTGCAATTAAACTTTTTATTTAATTTGTCTTGGGTTTGTATGCG
>CAHIKZ030000880.1:597500-622500 GCA_903632075.3 Acanthosepion pharaonis
GGAAGGTTTGCGATTTATGCGAGGAAAGAGACTGTTATTATTTTTAATTAGCTTACTTCATTTTCAACAACATGTCGGGACCTATTTTTAAGATAAGGCTTTGTTTATCTTTGATCTTATAAGTAATTGAGTTTCAATGCACTCTCCCTTTATGAGACATGTCCATGTACAACAAGACGTCGATGATCACGGCTCTTCACATCTGTCTGTCTCTTGTTGCACTAAGTTACGTTTGAATTTTTATTTTCCTTGTTTGTCATTGCCCTATCTTTCATTTAGCCAAATTAAGTATTAAAGTAACCGTTTCTCTCTGCACTTACTTCCTTCCATTATCTCCTGAGAATGTTACACTTTCTACGCCTTCTTTCCACATAAAGTATTAAAGTGATGTTCTCTATCTGTTTCTTATGTTAAATGTAAGTGTCATTTTAGATCCTATTTCATTTTGATATTCATCGGATTTTATCCATGGTATTTTTTAGCATAGATTTTATCAGTAAAATACAAATTATATCACATGTGACCTTCTCTTGACTCAGAAAGAGTTAGTTCTGCGCATGTGTAAATGCGGACTGGCAAAATTGAACGCCGATTCTGAAAAAAGAAATAGCTCAAACCTCAGCACTTGGCAGACGATGAGTCGATATTTTTTTCCCCACCCGCGTCAGACAGTCGGCGCCTGACGTTACTATCAATAACTTATGAAAACTATCAGTTAGAACAGGCGAGTTCGGGTGATGAAGTGACGAAGTTATTCCGCGTATAACGGAAAGGCATGGTTGTACAGAATGTGGGTTACAAGGTTGGAATGTAATTGATGGCGGCTGACTCGACGAACGAAACGAACTTTCAAAACATCAAACGACTAAATTAATGAGCCGATTTTAACAGATAGAATAGTGAATGTACGTTCACGGCACAATGTATCTTTTTAATCTTGAAATCTCACTCCACTCGAACTTAGAGCTGAGGTTGAAACTAGTTATATATATATATATATGTGTGTGTGTGTGTGTGTGTGTGTGTGTGCGTGCGTGTAGGTATTTCTTTTTATTGCTAAATTATATGCCACTGATTCTCAAGTTGCTGTTTATACTAATACTACTACTAATAATAATAATAAAAAAGACCACAAACAAAAATAATAATAATAATAATAATAAAAGACCACAAATAAAAAAAGTGTTTCCTTATTGATATGGCAGTCCCTGCTGACTGCAATGTATCTTTGAAGATATTCAAAAAGTTGTCAAAATACAAGGACCTTGAAATAGAAATCTCGAAAATCTGGCGTATGGGAACATCAACAATCTCTGTTGTAGTTGGAGCCCTAAGACTGATTGGAAAAGATTGCAGTAGACTAATTGAAGGGATTCCTGGAAGTCCATGCCTCAAGGTGATACAAAAAATTGTTCTGACAAGTACAGCCCACACTTTACGAAAGGTTTTATCTATGTAATTTTTTTTTTTTTTTGTCAGTGGAAAGTGTCATGATGGCATCTCTAACCTTAGGTCCCTGGGCGGGACCCGGAAAGAAATATGTAAACCCCAGAATTCAAAGAAAATAATAATAATAATAATAATAATAATAATAATAACCTTTATTCATTTTTCCTCAGTTTACAGATCTCTGCAGGTGGAATCTTACTTTGCTAATCTGGCTATATTTTGACGATTTTCTTTTTTATTTCAGTAAGAATCTTACTTTTTAGGGCACTCTATAATGAAGAGGGTGAGTAATGACCCAAATTAAAAAAAAAATTCTATTTATTCTCAATATGCCAATCTTTTGTCGCTTTTCAATATATAAGCTATGAGAACATTTATATATTTAATTTGAAATTACATTTTTCTTTTCTTTTTAAATTTATAGCAAGTCTGTTTGACTTTTTTAAATTTTATTTTTGTCCTTTTATTTTAAGTTCATTTTTATCTTTTTTGGTGATAATTCCCAATATGTCCATCTATGACCTTTCATTTGGTAGTGGTTATTGCGATTGTAAGTTAAAATTTATTAACTTCAATACCATTTCCATATCCTTATGTTACCTCCCACAATGCAGGTAATTGATGATGAGCTCTTCAATACTGAATTTTAATAAGATTCCTATTTTTCATGTGTAGATCGAGTTAATTAGTCTTGGCTGACAGTCGTCCAAGAACTGCTATCCTGAAAAGATTATCCTTTAGCTATCAATGATAAAACGCAAAATAAATGAACAATCTCAAGGCTTACTAACATATTCTCATACTGTATCAGCTGCTACCAGTAAAAAAAAGAAGGAAAAAAAAGCGCCTCTCAGAGAGGAAGCAGTGTGGGGCCGAAAAATGTATCGCCAGAAGGAACACTTCAAACAACGATGAGACACCTGGTCACCAAACTCCATTTTGGACCAAGTGACTAAATGCCAAATCAATTAATAAAAAGAAAGCGAAGGAAAAGGACTCGCGAAGAGTATCAACAAGCCATGATTTCCTTTTTCACAACCCTCTAAAATCCACAAAAGTATGACAAAATATGGTAGGAACGGGAATAAGACACAATCTCAACTCAAACGTGCTTGCTAATGTCCGCAGTGACATCGTGCGAAATAAAAACTCTCAAATGCAGAAATAGATCAGATAAAGCTAAGTATGAGACAGAAAAACCGATCATTCGCACAACAAAAATGTTAGATTGGAAATAAATAATATGACAGAGAATGATGTAAAATAATAAAAAAATGAAATACGAATAATAATCCCTCAGTAAATACAACTGAAGAATCTACCTCCGAAATAAACTGCAGTTATCCAGATTATGTCACAGAGGAAGTGTCCAACGACATTAAGACAGAGGTGGAATCAGCGAAGCGAAAAATCATTCGAGCAGTCGGCAGAGTAACACGCACACAAGTGTCAGACATAGACCTTCTCCTAAAAATTCATAGTTTAATAAACATATTGTGCAAATATACAACGCTGCATTGTAAACACAGCTAACAGACAAATAACTGGGAAACATAACAGAATTAAATAATGTCATAAACGCAATAGCTTTAGCAGATACTGGGAAGCTTGGTGTCAAGACTATGAAAAGATCAAAGAGAGAAAAGAGCCAGCAACATACAAACAAAAATATAAAGAAAATTAGATGTGAAATATTGATACTATACGAAATCTCAATAAAACCAAATGTCTCAATACACAAATGCAGGAATATCAAGCAGAGATATAAAATTAAATTAGTAAATGAAATTCCACTAATCAAGGAAATACTAAAAACAAAAACTGTTAAAGGCAGAAAGAATAGGATGATACGAAAGCAATCGTCAAAATAAGATATTTCAAACAAACCTTAAGAAATTTTCCAGGGCAATTGGAAAAGTCACTATCGATATCAAAAAGCCATAATCGATTGACATTTGGGAGAATATTTGAAGCAACTAAAATTGATCCAACAAAAAGAATGAATGAGAACATATAACCAAGACTGTAGATATTACATATCTCCTGCCAAAAACACGTGAAACCGAAGATCCTAAAAATTATAGGCCTATAACATATCTGTCCACCACGTATAAATTGATCACGTTTGTCCTGTGGCACCCTGCATTATTAGAAAGACTAAAAAAAGATATTCATAGAAATATGATTTAATTTTTATTCGGTTTATTAACCAGTTGTTAGTTATTTAGACGAAGAATAATTGAGTTTTGAGAATAATTCTCTAATTGTATTTAGGCGATCCGAAGGGAAGAAGAAGGAAGAAAAAAATAAGAGGGAAAGAAGGAAAAAGAGAAGGAGAAATAGATAATACAAAACCCGGTCATAAGCAAAAACAGGTGTCAAGAGATATCTAGGCCAACGCGCCTGACCGAAATTCACGAACAATAGAAATTGTTATTTGAAAGAAGTTTAGAAATAATAAAAAGAAAGGGAAAAGACATGATATCAAGACGGACGATTGATAAAATACCAGATATCGGTCAGAACACCTGACCTACTTTCGTGTCCGCGGAATGTGGGAGTTCATTATCAATTTGGAGAAATGGGATTTTTAGAACAATGGAAAAAGAAATATTAATCGAAAAGGGGTGTCATTGAGATGAGAGGTGACCGCTGGAATTGTATACAGATCCTGACCAGCTCTAAAGTTGAAGATAAGAACCCCCACGATGATGGGTGAAGATATTTTCAATTCAGATAATTAAGATTTTGGCTAACAGGCCTGAGCGAAAAGAAAGAAATGAAAGCAATTGTTTTAGCTCACAGGGCGCCGGCAAGAAGACGAAAAATTCTTCCTGAAGTCACATCTAATTAGCGGCAGGCTATTTTGACAAATACCACGTATACAAAAAAGACAATTTAAATTTTGTTTTTTTAAACAAGGTGTTTCTTCCCCAGAACAAAGCCCCGGATTGACCACGCCCGATTGGAGACGTCACGAAAGAGGAGAGACGCCCGACCAGAATCTCATTAGCCGAGAGCGGTCACGTGATGTGCGAGGAAAGAGGAAGGACGCTCGACAACGGTCACCTGACATACGAGAGACCAGGGGAAATGGGTATGCGCCTCCCCCCCCCAGAGGCACTGTGAGGAAGTAGGAGTGAAAGTAAGAGCGGTAATGGGAAATCAGAAATAATGCGACTTTTGGAATTATCAAGAAAACCCTGGCGCCGACAGACCCACCCCAGTTTGTTGCGGCGTCAATAAAAGCAGGACCCCAGTCGACAGAAATCAGTTGCGGGGTAGACGGCAAGAGCAGTTGGAGAGCGGACGGCGGGCCTTGTTCATTCGCCCCTTGCGGGCAAGAAGGGCCGGTCCGTTTGGCCCGGACGGCAGAGAGAAGAGTTCAGCCCCGGACGACAGAGAGTTCAGTTCAGCCCCGGACGGCAGAGAGAAGAGTTCAGCCCGGACGACAGAGAGCTCAGTTCAGCCCCGGACGACAGAGAGCCCAGTTCAGCCCCGTACGGTAGAGAGAAGAGTTCAGCCCCGGACGGCAGAGAGAAGAGTTCAGCCCCAGACGGCAGAGAGAAGAGATCGGACCTTGACGAGAAGAGCTGCAGGGCGGACGAAGAAGAAGTTACTTGCAGCTGCGCCTAGAAGAAGTTGAAATCAAGCCAAGCCTGAGAATAGAGATTCGTCCAACCCAAATCGAAGTGAAGGAATTCGTCCAACTCAAGCCGAAGTGAATAAGCTCGTCCAACTCAAGCCGAAGAGAAGAATCAGCCGTGAACGACTAGTAGAGATCAGCGCCCAGTGTCGAAACCAACCCTCACCCCGACATGGAAATTTCTAAAGAGTAGGCAACTCGAAGTCTTTAAGTTGTATGGTAGAAGCTTGGTGCCACAGTCCACAAAACGGGTCGGGAAGTAAGAATAATTTTTATGTAACGAACATTTAGATATAAAAGGTTGTTACCCTTTTTTTATCAGTAATTTTTGACTCGTGAGTTTTTCTTTTACTTGTGTGTTACCACCCCCGTCGGACCCAGCTTGCATACGGCCCCAATCCCTGTTTGATCCCGTCTGTCTAAGATCTAATCACAACGTGGGTAGGCAGACCGGAGATCAGTGCAGTTACCCTAGTAACCAGGCGTTGGAAGCGAGCTGGGAACGGCGAGGCTGGTGATCATCTAACCAAAGGGTTAGAACGTCACACTTGGAGCAGCGAGGAGCGAACAGCTGACGCCGCGGCAAAAACGTCACAACTGGTGCTGCCGTGATCAAAGGATCGACCCTTGGGCAGCCACGTGACGTCACAACTGGAGCCGCGAACGAGATCGAACGACAGAGTCGACGCTGCGACCAGGGGGGGGGGCGACGTCACAGTCCTGACAAACTGTACTTACTCTTTTCTCCAAGTAAACCACATTCTTCCCCTAGAACAGAATGGATGCTAGAGAGTTTTATAAGTTTGCAAAGACTGGAAATTACAGGAAAAGAGATAGAAATCAGAGCACAGCGAAAAGACATTGATACTGTGTCACACTCCAAGACCCTTAAGAATTTGGAAACTTGCAAAGTCTACTCGGTTATAGTAGTAAATATCTTTAAACACGGCATGAGAATGTGGAAAACCACATTATACCTAAATCACCTAAAAGGCACTGACACAGACAATCGCCTGAAGATCCGACGATGAAACATTCAAGGAGACTCCCTGATACACCATCTGTTTTTTTTTCTGTCTGTAATCGCCATTACGCAAGAAGTAAGCAATAATAGTTTTGGATAAAAAGTAAAGAAGAAAGTATTCAATCACCAACATTCTATTGATGATCTGAAGCTCTTTGCCAATGGGTCAATGACTTTAAGGGTTTCCTCAATACTGCAAAAAAAATCATCGTTAACGACATATGTATGAATTTCGGATTAGATAAATGTGCAAATTTAACATTCAATAAATGGAGAATTATATATCGATCTAGATATTGATTTCGAAACTAAGATTAGGGAACTGTAACAAGAAGAACCCTATAGGTACATAAGAATTAGCGAGAGAGATGGAATACAACATAAGCAAATGAAAGAGAAAGTAACTAAAGAATACTACATGTTTGTGCATCTGGTATTGAATACGGAGCTGAATTCAAATAACAGAATATCAGCCATAAATACCTTGTCTCTTCCCGTAGTGCAATACTGTTTCAGCAACATTAATTGGACCATAGCTAATATTAAGCGAATGGACGCCAAAAGGAGAAAGCTTTCCATTTGCCACCGCATGAATCTAAGGCTGATGTTGATCGTTTGATCCGAAGTAGGCAGATTATTATTTCAACCAGAACTGTCTTACAAAATTACCAAAAAAAATGACCTTCAAAAATACCATGAAACTACAGACTGGATGATGATCTGTGTCGACGAATATGAAAGAGGAAACTGTATACAGTAATAAAGGACGCCAATCAGTTCAAAATGGAGTTTCAAGTGCGTGAAGAAATGCAAGTAAATCATAATAAACGTACTGCAAAATCTTTAAAAAAGGAATGCAATTGACCAGATACAGAAACGATGGCAAGATAAACCGCTTTACGGTCAATATTCTGCGCGTACGAAATAGAAGATGTAGACAAAACCCATACCCATCAGTGGCTGTGTAATTCACGGATAAAAGCTGAAACCGATTCACAGGGTCAATGCTTTCTAACTAGGCATTACCAATCACGCATAGTGGAAAATTGTGTTAACCCAAAATGCAGATTCTCTGATGAACCTTCAGAAACAACTGAGAATTTTGTATCAGGTTGCACGGTATTAGCTCCCCTGAATATTAAAGCCGGTAAGAAAGAGTAAGCCAATATCTGCATTGGAATCTATGAAACTTTTACAGAAGGGAAACTAAAAGAAATTGGTATGACGGAGACCCAGTTACGGAGATAGGACCTGTAACAAATTTATGGGACTTTACAATACATACAAAGAGAGCTATTAAATCTAATCCCAGACATCGGGATCAGAGATCAAAAGAACAAAATGTGCCTTCATATTGACATGACTGTCCCTGCAATGTAATTATCAGAAATCTTCAAAAAAGTATATAAAAAAGAAACTTGATATCGAAATCTACAGAATGTGGCACATGAAGACACCAACAACTTCAGTTGTAGTTGGAGGTCTATATTTGATTGAAAATAGTTGCAATAGGCTCATTGACGTGATTCCTGGTAGGCCGTCTCTTAACGATATAGAGAAAAGTGTACTCACATATACAGTCTACGCCTTACGAAAGGCTTTAGCTATGTAAAATATAAGAGATATTAGTTGGTTCAATTTTCCCAAAACATGATGCCTTTTCTGACATTTGGTCTCTGCTTGTGATCCGGAAAGATATACATCACACATAATAATAATAATAATAATAATAATAATCTCTCTGCCAAAGACAACAATGAGTTGAGAGACCTCCTCAATATTGTAAAATTCTTCAGTGACGACATATGTATGGACTTCGGTTTAGATAAATGTACAAAAGTAACATTCAAGAAAGGGAGAATTACAGAAACACCCTTAATAGATGTCACAAAGATTACGGAACTGGAGCCTGATGAAATTTATTAGTACCTAGGAATTAGCGAAGGAGATGGCATACAACACCCACAAATGAAGGAAAAAATAAGAAAAGAGTACTACAGGCGTGTGCGTCTGGTACTAAATACTGAGCTAAGCTCAAGAAACAGAATATCGGTCATAAACACATAGGCTGTCCCTGTGGTGAAATACAGCTTTAATGTCCTTAACTGGACCATAGCTGAAATTAAGCGAATGGGTGCCTAAATGAGAAATCTTCTCACTTGCTATCGCATGCATCATCCCAAAGCTGATGCTGATCGTCTGTATGTGCCCAGATCCGAAGGAGGCAGAGGATTAGTTCAACTAGAACTCCCCTACAAAAAATTGCTACAAGATAAATCAAGTTTAATGACAAACAGCGGATTTTGAACATGCTAGAAAGTGAACAAAAACTGAAGTCTAAATATATATTGTTACAACAATTTGTTCACTATTATTATTATTATTATTATTATTATTATTTTCTTTGATTTCTGGCGTTGACACATTTATTTCCGGGTCCCGCCCAGGGACCTAAGGTTAGAAATGGCATCATGACACTTTCCACTGACAAAAAAAATATTACATAGATAAAGTGTGGGCTGTACTTGTCAACAATTTTTTGTATCTCCCTGAGGCATGGACTTCCAGGAATCCCTTCAATTAGTCTACTGCAATCTTTTCCAACCAGTCCTAGGGCTCCAACTACAACAGGGGTTGTTGATGTTCCCATATGCCACATTTTCAAGATTTCTATTTCAAGGTGCTTGTATTATTATTATTATTATTATTATTATTATTATTAGTGTTTTATTTGATTTCTGGCGTTTACACATTTGTAGATTTTTCTTCGTTCACGAAATATATATTGATTACTTCGGACAAACGTACAAAAAAGAAATGTATTATTTGCACAACGCATATATCTTTCGCTTTCTTTAAATCACCGCCAAATTTACGAAAGAATATTACATAAAATATTTACAAATCCCAAATAAACATAAATCTCACTGACTTTAAAAAAAATTTACAAGAAATTTTAATATAATAATAATAGACAGGAGACACAGAAACTCCGATAAGTCAAAGAATATATTTTCTAAAAGGAATTCTCATAAAAAAATCATCATGCTTTGAGGTAATTATACGAATTTCATCAGTATCACATCGACATAATTCTACAAAGAGAAACACATTTTTATCGCTGTTATATTCGTCTCACCAAACTCAAATACCCCAAATTTGATAAATCCTAAGTTCAAAAGGTACCTTAAACCGAATACCTGAGAAAACAAACACCATTTTTCATATCTCCAAATTATTACGTGTCATTTAACCGGGAAACATATTGTTGAGATTTTTTCTGAAAAATCTGCTACAGTCCTACACAAAATTTTCGTAGTGTCCCCTTCCTAAACAAACGCCAACTAAATCACCTGGTTTTATACATTAAATAGACAGGGTCATAAGACAATGATATATTTTCTCTCCAGATTAATTCTACTATTACAGCGAGGTGATCTTGAGAAAAATTCTTTAAGGACTTACTATCAGGAGAAACGCATTTAACAACATAATGTGATAAAGTCTTCGTAGCAGACATATAAAGGAAACTGCAGGAAAATCTAGAAAGTATGCAAAAAGGACTAACCGTAAAGTTTAATATGGTTGCCATATAGACGATCGCACAAAAGTTGCTGACTACGAATGCGAAATCTCAAAATCAAGCAAGAAAATTTAAACGTTTGTGAAATGCGATACTGAAATCAGAAAAAAAAGTTGGAATAACTAAATGAACCTGCCAAAAGATATGTAGTTTATCTAATAAGGGAAAAACAAATGAAACGTTATGTAATACATTCCTAGTAAATGGTAATGAAAGAGGAAAAATCTAGTCAAAGATGAAGGGATTCTTCCAGACAAAGTAAATAAATATTCACAGAACGGTACTGAAAATAACATATACTGAACAAGGAAGTTTTGGGGAAAATAGAAAAAAGATCACTATTTACATTATTCGGACTATTGTCCTCATCTTTGTCGCCATATTCATCACACCGTTTCGGCCGTTGTATGCTCCTGCCTTCTTCAGGTGGTTGGAATGTCAAAATGAACCCTTTGTTTCGCTCACTGTGGAAGACTTCTAGTTTCAAGTGCCATAACTAATGAATGGGCTCATGGCACAGTGGATAAAGGCATTAGTTAGATTCCGTGACAGGACCCAAATAGTGTGAGTTCAATATCTAGTTAAGGCGGTGGTTAACCTGAAGAGGGGAATTAATAGGAGATAACTGATAAGTGACATCCATTAGACATGACATATGGAACTAGAACAATCTACCCCAGCGAAATAAAGGGTTCAGTTCGACATTCCAACCACTTGAAGAAGGTTGGAGCGTACGACGGCCGAAACGTTGTGAGGAATATGGCGACAAAGATGGGAACAATAGACCGAATAATGTAAATAGTGTACATAATATCGCATCTCAGAAATATAGACAAATACTGAAAAAAAAGAAGCTTATACTTAGAAGCAGAAAGGAGCAGTAAAAAAATCCTAGAGCACATAATAATTGATTGATTCTTTTTCTACGGCTTAGCAAACTTTTTATTTGAAGCCAGAGAATATTTTTTTTTACATTGCAAGAATGTTTTTCGAATAATAATGATTTAGTAATAAAAGTCTTACTAATTAAGAGAAGAGGTTGATTCCTATCTTTCACAAGGTTAGACTGCACGTAAATGAATTTAACTGAAATTGGAACTCGGCTCTTTTATTAACACCTCCGTGACATTATCCATTCCACCACACGCAGATTGAAGCTTACAGCACCTGGTATTCCCAAGCGGTTACTCATTTAGGTACTGGCAAGGCTCGACGTTGCTTAATTACGGAGATCGTATGGAAACCGATCTTTGAAAGTGATGTGACTGCAAGCCGTCTATATTGAGAAAAGGGGGTTAGTAGAATTTGGCACGCAGAGGACATATTGAAGGAATGAGGAGTAAAAGTAAATCGGGAGTAAATTACCTAATGTGATTATCCATAGATGGCGAAAGACGGGCAAGAATTTATGGTGAAAAAGAAAGTTTACTATGAGCTAAAAGGAATATAAATATGTCGAAAGCCATAATGGACACATCACATAAAATGAGAAGATGGCTATGTCTGTGGTCTCATCGAGATGTTAAACCTCCATTAGTTTTGAAATACCAAGGAAGTCGTAATATTGGACATCCTGAAAATCTTGCAAGAAATCTAGATGCGTACATGTAGTCCCTCCATACGTCGTCCTGAAGTCTGCTAGAGATTTAAATAAATGTTATTTTTATGGTATAGATATTTAATATAAAATGCCATATTGAATTGATATAATAATTTATTATGTAATACTCAGCCTAACAGCGCTATAGTTTTAATCTAAACTAAAAAAAAATAATGCTCAGAAATGTAGATTAAATTTCTCTACATGAATATATATTTTTAATACACTTTCTATTTATACGTTAATTTTATAGATACAAATATTTAAGTAAACGGTCGTTTTATAATAAACAGTATTAAATACATTTACCCACCGGAATGTCCGAGAAATTTAATAGACATTATTTTTAAAAACTGTAATGACGTTTGCGTGTAGGGTACAGGTTCGATTCCTGTCGGAAGACACATATATTCCATGAAATTTCTCGGTCATTCCTGCATGTAAATGTAGTTAATAGCGTTTATTACAAACAGGGCGTTTACTTAAGTATTTGTATCTGACGTTTTCAACAAAAAATATATTAAAATAATTTTTGGACTTAGTCCATTTCACTATGTGTGTATATGTGTGTGTGTGTGTGTGTGTGTGTGTGCCGCTTATACTGATATGAATATAGTCGTCTATACATACCGGCATGATCACATACTTACAAGTATGCGTATACGCGCTCACAAATGTTTCTTAATTTATATACGTTCATACATATATCAGTGTCTTTTTTTTTATAGTTTCAATCCATGGACTTTCGTAATGAGTTTAAGAGGCCAGGTGTTTCTGAGAGTGAAAGAGAACGAGGAGGACCTACTGAGGGTAAAATAACACAAGAAAAATAGGATTTAAGAAGTCACTGATATTCGTAAATGTTTTAAATGGTCGTGACCCGGATGCAAGAAACCAGACAAGTGTTCAACAAAGTGTTCAATGCGAGAGTTGTATAGGATTCTATGAATCTGATAACACGTTTGACACGCAAAAAGACAATATTTTAAATCAAACTTTACCATGTAATAAAAACTAATTTCCAAACGCACCTACTTGATAATCAAAGGTAATTGAACGAAATCTTTTGAAATTTTATTAGGAATCGATTTTTAATTAGAAGTTCAAAAATTTAATTCCTACTCTATGTTAAAAGTGACGTACGTGAAGCAGTACATTCAATTTACCTATTAGAAAACTTAATCAATTTTTAATATATTAAAAGTAAGTATTCAATAACAGAGAAATCGATATCTTGATTGAATTTTGGAATTTAATTCCGTCTCTCAGCATTCGCATGCTTGCGAAATAAGCTACTGCTATAAAATTGAAATAAATCCCATAAATTAAATTAATACTACTGAAAAGATGCTTGGAAGTGTAAAGGAAATGATATGGTCTAATATAAAACTTATCAATTATTTTATAGAACGATGTTTTAGACATATCCTAGTTTACTAATTAATATCATATCTATCTATCTATCTATCTATCTATCTATCTATCTATCTATATGTTTTATTGAATACATAGATATATTGTGATTGGTTTTATTCTGATCTTTGCCAGTTTCATGATGTTAATATGAAATTCATCAAGGAAAACGGTGTAGTAATTTGTAACTCAAGTAGTTTCGATCTTTACCAAGATCATCTTCAGGGATAAATTACAGAGAAAATCTTATTGTAATTGCGATTTCTATTGAGAGATTTTACGATTATGATTTGATTTTTCACAAGATTACCCTTAAATTACCAAAATAAGGAGACACGGTATGTCTTTATTTTTCCGAGTTATGCAGTTGATGTAACTTTTGCAATTTATTTCATATTAAAAAAAGAGTTTTATTTATAATATTTTAATTTACATAAATTATTGAATTTGAAACACTATTACAGAACAGTGAATAGAATATTTTGAATTCATGGAGCTACTGTATACACATCCACACATTAACCAACTGAAGATGGTCTTAGATGTGATGGAATGTACTTGGTAAACTAAAAATTATTTTAAAGAAAATTTGAGTAATTTTTTGGATCATCTCTTTGCAGCCACCAAGAAATTAATTCGTGAAATTGAAAGAATAAAAATTGAAATAAATAGATATAATACCTCTAATCCTCTAAATTATTTAACCATACCTGCTTCTATCGAAATGTGCAGCTTATATATATATATATATATATATATATATATATATATATATATATATATATATATATATATATATCGCAGAGCCGAGTTCGAATTCAGTCGAATCCATTACATTCACTTACGTGCTAATACCCTTGGGAAAGGTATGAATCCTCTTCCTCTCCCTCCAGCTATGGGTAAAATAGCAGGACAGACTGGGTTCTATAGCCTTGGATAGCAACTGGTCTAGGAGAAGGAAAACTCTGAATTCAAAACCTGCGGAGGGTCGTTTGGGGACCTTGTGGCATTCGGTGCACCAGGTCTCTGTATTCGTCCCTTCAAAAAGTTTGGATGGTCCTGCACGAGGCCTTCACCACTATAATCAAATCTCATGTGCCGGTGTCGGGCTGTCGGTTTCCTGGAAACTGATCTGCTTGACCCAAGTTTTACATTGGTAGCACAACGAAAACATTCAAAGAACGCTTGCGGAGGCATATGCAGTCTTTTAATAACAGTGACTATAGGTACACGACTTCATTATCCAAGTACTTTTGGAATCTAAAAGAAAAGAACAAGACACCTACGGTTAAATGGACATTGATTAAGAAAGCCCGAACATGTAACTCCCTATATTCCCCATGTTACCTATGTCTTAACGAAAAATTTGAAATTATTAGATTTAAAAGCAAGGCTGATCTCTTAAATCAAAGATATGAACTAACTGTTAATTGTAAACACCGTTATAAATTTAACTTATTATAGGGGTCGTATACTTTAAATGATAATGATATGTCGCTGTAAGTTTAATTATAACATTTATGGCCTGATGGCCAATCTGACGATATGAATGTGTATTGTATAACTACATAGTGTTATTCTTTTTTCTGTATATATATATATATATATATATATATATATATATATATATATATATGTATATTTGTGTGTAGTTATGTGTGTTTGTACTGTGGAATGTGTATGTTTGTATATTAGTGCATTAATATATTTGCTAGGTTTTGTATATATATATATATATGTGTGCATGTGTATATATATATACATATATGTGTATGTATATATGTATATATATGTGTGTATATGTATATATGTGTGTATATGTGTGGATATATATAAAGTAAGAAGATAAAAAGGAGGAGAAGAAGAGGTTAAAAATATTGATGTATATGTGTATGTATGTGTATTTGTGTATGTGGGTATGTGTGTGTATATATGTGTATGTATGTATGTGTATGTAAATATGTATTTATGTGTATATATGTATGAATGTGTGTGTATGTATGTGTAGATGTATATATATGCGTGTATTTATGTATAAGTGTATATGTATGTGTGTATTTATGTATGTGTATGTATGTGTATGTGTATGTGTATATATATATATATATATATACATATATATGTATGTATATGTATATATGTGTGTGTATATGTATATATCTGTACTGTTATGCTGTGTACCTAAATTTATATTTACATATACTTCTGTTTGTATGAATGTCTTTATATATGTATGTTAGGAGACATGTATTTTTGTGTTTGCGTGTATATGGCTGTATGTCTATGTCTATGTATGTGCATGTATGTATGTCTATGTATGTATTTGGTTGAATGTCGTTGTATTTATGTGTATGTAGGTATATATGTGTACTTGTTATTATAGATAGATATATTATATATATATATATATATATATATATATATATATATATATATGTATGTGTTTGGGTGTGTGTGTATATATATATATATATGTGAGTGTGTGTGTATGTGTTTACTTATGTATGTTTGCGGTTGTATATGTGTATGTTGACACCTATTGTATATGAGATTGTGTGTACGTGTAGGTATGGAAACTTGGGTATGTCATTACGGCCACATGAGCTAGTATATGTGTGTATATATGTTTATATTTGTGTATTGATATGTGTATATATGTATTTTTAAGTGAATATGTGTACATATATATGTGTGTATAGTTGTGGGTATATATGTGTATATATGTGTGTATGTGTACTTGTTATCATGGAGATATATACGTATGTATATGTTTATGTATTTATGTGTATGTAATTCTGTGTGTATGTATATATGTGTGTGCATATATATATATGTGTGTGTGTGTAAAGAAAAATTATTATATGTATGTATGTGTTTATGCGTGTGTGTGTGTGTGTGTGTGTATATATATATATATATATATATATATATGTGAGGTGGACATCGAAGTTACCTATGGGTGTTGACTTTGATGTCCGAATTTATATTTACATACACTATTTTAATATATTAAATAATATTATTTTTAATTATTTTTATCCTTGTACATTTGCTCGCTTAAGTTATATTTCAATAAATTGTGAGCATTTGTGTAATGACACTTCCAGTCTTAAATATTTATTGGTTGTTGTATCCAATTGTCTGGGTCAATGTCTGTGGATGTGTGTGCATGTATTTATAATTGTCTATGTGTATGGAAAGTGCATTCACTTTTAATCGTGTATGTATGTACGTGTGTGTTGGTTCCCTCCACTCCCACTTCCTTTTTTTTTTTTTTTTTAAACGATCGTGGTGATGTTCTCTGTCTCGTCTCTTTTTGTGTGTGTATATATATATGTATAAATATGTCTGGGTGCTTATATATTATAATCTGATTGCGTTTGTTTTACGCGTGAGTTTAGGACCCCATTCACGCACTCTTAGGATTAAAATGTATACATTGTCAAAGGACCGGATATAAAATTAGCTAAAGTAACTTCAATGAAGAAATAAATTGAATAACATGTTTCTTCTTTTCTCCTCAGTAATTTTATAGTTGTAAACTTAATAGCGATTAAATTTTGATTTTGAAATTAGAAGTTTTTAATTTTAATATTAAATTTTATCATATAATTTAGTAACTATTGGTTAGAATAATTTCTTTTTTAATACTACCCATATTTTAAACATCTGAATAGCTATTATAACATGACTTCGTTGTCAAGCTTTTTCAATTTTCCTATACTTGTATTTTGATTGGTCCATCTAGCTTTTGTAACAACGTTTTCCCCTTGTGCAAGATTGTTAATTAATTTGAAAATTTTAAAACCATTTATTTTTCATTCTTCATCATCACTTGATAAGACACCGGGGGTGTTGAAACGAAATGGCTATTTTTGTAGTGATTTTATAACATATTTATGTTATAATTTTTTTTTAAATAAATAATTATATATATATATATATATATATATATATATATATATATATATATATATATATATGTATATATGAAAAATTTCTCAGAGTTAACCTGTAGACAAAGACAATATTTATAAATATGAAATACAAGAGTAAAATATTAATAGTTACCGACGCGATTCGTCCGATGTGGATTTTCAAGAAGAAAAGAAATGAATTTATTAAACAATGTAACGAGTAATAACACAAGAAAATGTCCTTAGCAACTGGAAGAATTTAGAGAACGCTATTTTTATACTGTTAACTGAAATTATGTCAATAAAAACAATATCTCCACATGTGACAGTAATTGACGTAATTTCAGTTAACAGTATGAAAATAGCGTTCCCTAAAATATTCCAGTTGCTACGGACATTTTGTTTTGTTATTATTTATTAGTTACTTTGTTTAATAATTTCATTTCGTTTCCCCTTGAAAAATTTCACGTCAAACGAAAGGTGTCGTCAACTTACACCTTTCCTATCGTCGTTTAGATTTTAGATACACACACACACACACACATATATATATATATATATATATATATATATATATATATATATAGTCTTAAGGTTTTTCTATATTTATGGGATAAAGTGCTCAATATCAGAGATAGAGCGTGTGTGAATATAAAAGTGACTATGGAAGTCAACACTAAGAGTCGACAGGATGTTTCATGTTAGACGCATTCTTTAGGACTGACGATTGCGTCTAGTATGAAACAGACTGTCGCCTCTAAGAGTTGACTTCAGTGTTCACTTATATATATTGAATTATTTTTAATCCGACATTTTATTTTCTTAAAAAATTTTAAGGGCGTGCACTACACAAATTGTCCTGCGCACTCGATAAAACACGATAAAAGATGTTATTTCAGAAACAATTAGAACCTGTCTCTCATTCTTTGGCGGAACCAACCGTTTGATCCTGTTTTCTTTAGAACCCACTTCCACAAAGTGTCTCCGAGGCGTTCGGTAAATTGTATACAGAAGTGTGACGTCTGGTTCACGAACAGGTATCCACTAAAAATGTAATTTGCATTAATATATATGTGAGGAGATAAATCGATAGACAGAGATCTAGAAGTTAGAGAGAGAGAGAGAGAGAGAGAGAGAGAGGGGAGAAAGAGAGAGATGCCGATCTAGACTAAGAGAGACGGACAGATAGTGTAGACACAATAATGAGGGCTGCAGCGCAAGTGACAGTTTCAGAGTTTGATTTAAACTTGAGGTTTGAATTTGACATCCAACATGCAGTATTAATTTTTATATCGATACACTGCTTTTTTTTGCTATGTCGACTTCGTCGTTTTACAACGAAAAATTTCAAAAACCGGAACTTAGATACTAGAGTATTTATATTCAAATTGTCACTGGAAAACAGGAAAAAAGGCAACCATAGAAAAAAACCATTAAATCCATTATTCATGGATTCTTAACTAAACAGACAAAAACGCACACGCATATCCATGTGCACGGATGGCATTTCTCCAGTCGATGTTTAGAAATTCCTTCATAGTTTCCCTGCTGATTCCCCTTAGTTTCCGGTTTCTGACAACCGTTATCAGAGGGAGATAATCTTAGTGGTGGCTGCATCTCCGGCTGACGGTATAGTGAGGAACTCATATACTGCTGATATTGCGCCTGCATCGATCCAAAATGTTCGGCATCTTTGGCCTGTTAGATGTCCATGGTGATGGATACACATGACGCTCCGTCTTCTGGGAAAACACTGGCGTTGTTCTCGGGGGCAAACGACAGCACAAATAATACAACAAAAAAGTTCGAAACAAAGGTTCTCCAAAACGGAAGATCAACTTGGTTAAAAAATAAAAGGGGGACAAAATTTCTCGACAAAATATAATTTACAAGATGTGACAAGAAAATTCCAGTAGCAATACTAGAAATAGTAGAAATGACTGCAAAAATATCCCCCACGACAAATATATAGACAACCACATAGATGCATGCTGGGATTTTTCCTAACCAATAATTTCACCACTTCTCAGTCTCATGCGACAGCCTGGATCTTTCTTATCTTGAAAAAATAAAGTTGTGACAGCTTGTCTGTATCCCCTTTTTGTGCTAAAACCATTCTTAGTTTGTGAACATTTACATTATTGTAAATCTTGTTTTCTTCTTTAACATTTTTTACTCGATTTGTTTCTTTTTTTCGCTTTTTATTGTTTATTGCAAACTTTCTCACTTCTATTTGTTGAGCCTCTCTATCAATTGCATTGAACCATGGCCAAATACTCTACACAACCTAATGAATGTTTCGTCAAAACGAAATAATTTCCGTTGTAACTCATTCTTCTCGAGAATTAATCAATTTATTCGACGATCAAAATTAAGTATAGGCAGTGTGGATATCTGTTATTTCAACAGATTGTACACTTAAATGAATATTAGTCTCATAGGATTATTGTATTAGGAATGAAATAGGAAATTTTACAACTACAATCATGTCACGATGGCTACAGGAAAGCTGACTTACTAATATTTAGTATGATCGGCAAAAATCTATTTAGGAAACACGTTGACCTCCATTACAGCAAAACATTGTTCTCAGTGATTCTCAAAAGTGTGTAATCGGAAGTAGAACAGGAAAGGTTCTCTGCAAAATAAAAATGGTTTTCAAAAAATAAATCAACCATTTGACACATCCTGACTTTTCCGCGTGTTGCTGAGGGTGTCAGGGCAAAAAAATCTACAGGCCGCCTTACTAATAGTAAGTATCTCCAAAGCCTTCAACACTAAATAGCAGAAAAATAGAGATGATATTTCTGCACATGTCCCACAGACACCCCGTCCCGAGGCAGTACCTGCCATAATGATGCTATACAAAAATAAATAAAATATCTTCGGTTAAATACCCAGACAGAGACACTAACTTCTTCAACATAATAGCAGGGGTCCTTGCACATTTTCACTTTGTGATCACTTTTGACTAAGTTTTGAGAATTTGCCTCGACAATTGTCATCAACGTTTTACTTTATAATCAAGACTACTCAAGTCGATATCCTGTGAAAAAAATTTGACAGTTATTGACTATGGAGAACACCTAGTGATTAGAGCAATAATAACAAATATCTGACTCCCGGCACCCAGCCGGAAATTGTTACATATAACAATAATTCAGCAGTATCACCCTCAATAATTGCAATTCATATTTGTCAGGTCCTGGCTTGTCGAACAATGATTCATGCCCTGGTAATATTTCAAATTTGTAGGAATAAATTAATTAAAAAAATCAAGCTGTCCGCCGACAATCATATCACATAATATATAAATATATCATATATATATATCTATATATATAGTGATTTTCTAAGCCCAGCTTAGATGTGGCAGAACGCCGAAAGTATGGAACACCCAGTGAGAATCGAACTCGCTACTCAGTCATAACTGATCTAGCAAGACAAGCTTTCCATCCATTACACCATGTCTAGGTGCCCTATCATTCATATTTATATATATATATATATGTGTGTGTGTGTATATGCATATGTATATGTATATATATATATGTGTGTGTGTATGTGTGTGTGTGTATAACAGGTCGAAAATAATAATAATAATAATAATAATAATAATAATAATAATAATAATCTTGCAAAAACATTATCAACGTTTGTAAACAAGGCCAATAAAATCCCGGAAATGATTACTGAAGGTATTCCATACCTCATACCAAAAACAACTGAAACAGACGACCCGAAAAATTATAGACCGATAACATGTTTCTCCACAACGTATAAGTTGATCACGTCTGTACTGACGAACAGTACTTATTCCTTTTTCGAAACAAACAGCATTCTTCAGCTGGAACAGAAGGGATGCAGAAGAGATTCATATGGATGCAAAGATCAACAACTAATAAATAAAAAGATCCTGGAAAATTTCAGAAGTCGTAGAAATCTTAGCGCAGCGTGGATTGATTATTGTAAAGCCTTTGATAGCGTTCCACATTCTTGTATCCTTAAGACTTTGGAAATGTACAAAGTCTCCCCCGTGGTATTAAATTTCCTTAAGCACAGCATGGGAATGTGGAAGACCAAACTATACCTTAGTCACACTGGGGGCACTGCCATATCCAACCGTCTGAATATCCGACGTGGAATCTTTCAAGGAGACTCTCTGTCACCCCTTCTGTTTTGTTTATCCTTAATCCCTCTTACGCATGAACTGAACAACAGTAGCTATGATTACAAAATAAATAAGAAAATATTCAATCACCTACCCTACATGGATGATCTCAAACTATTTGCCAAAGACAATGAGTTAAAAGACCTCCTCAATATTGTAAAATACTTCAGTGACGACATAGGTATGCACTTCGGATTAGATAAATGTGCAAAAGTAACATTCAAGAAATATAGAATTACAGAAACACCCTTAATAGATTTGGATTTTGTCACAAAGATTAGGGAACTGGAGCATGATGAAGCTTATAAGTACCTAGGAATTAGCGAAGGAGATGGCATACAACACCCACAAATGAAGGAGAAAAGAGTACTACAGGCGTGTACGTCTGGTACTAAATACTCAAAAAACAGAATATCGGCCATAAACACATTGGCTGTCCCTGTGGTGCAATACAGCTTTAATGTCCTTAACTGGACCATAGCTGAAATTAAGCGAATGGACGCCAAAACGAGAAAGCGTCTCACTTGCTATCGCATGCATCATCCCAAAGCTGATGTTGATCATCTATATGTGCCCAGATCCGAAGGAGTCAGAGGATTAGTTAAACTAGAACTGTCCTACAAAACTACAAAAATTGACCTCTAAAGATACTTGGAAACTACAGAAGACCGGATGATGGTATGCGTCAAGGAACATGAAAGTAGTATGCGTCTTTACTCCGTAATAAAGAAAGCCAACAAATTCAAAATGGAGTGTCAAATGGGCGTAGAGATGCAAGTACTGCACAATACACTGGCTGAAACTGCAAAATACTTAAAAAACTACAGCAAAGACGAATGCAACCGACCAGATACAGAAGCGGTGGCAAGATATACCGCTTCATGGCTAATACTCTGCCCGTACCAAACAAGCTGACGTAGACAAAACCTGTACCCATCAGTGGCTACGTAGTGCAGGGTTGAAAGCTGAAACTGAAGGTTTTATCCTTGCTGCACAGGACTAATGCTTGCTTACCAGGAATTATCAAGCACATATACTAAAATTTTGTGCCAGCCCAAAATGCAGATTCTGTGATAAATATCCAGAAACGATTGATCATCTTGTATCAGGGTGCACCCACTGAATATAAAACCCGGCATGACAAATAGTGCTAATATCTGCACTGGAAAATCAGCAACATCTGCGGGAAGAAAACTGAAATAAAATGGTATGAAATACACCTAGACCCGGTTACGGAGATAGGACCTGTTACAATTCTATGGGACTACACAATATACACTGACAGAACAATCAAACCAACCACCCAGATATTGTTATTAAAGACCACAAACAAAAATAAATTCTCTTTATTGATATGGCAGTTCCTGGTGACTGCAATGTATCTTTGAAGATATTCAAAAAGCTGTCAAAATACAAGGCCCTTGAGATAGAAATCTCGAAAATGTGGCATATGGAAAAATCAACAATCCCTGTTGTATTTGGAACCCTAGGACTGGTTCGAAAAGATTGCTGTAGACTAATTGAAGGGATTCATGGAAGTCCATGCCTCAAGGTGATAGAAAAAATTGTTCTGACAATTACGAACGGCTTTATCTATGTAATTGTTTTTTTTTTCTTTCTTTTTTTTTGTTACTGGAAAGTGTCATGATGCCATTTGTAACCTTAGGTCCCTAGGCGAGACCCGGAAAGAAATGTGTAAACGACAGAAATCAAAGAAAATAATAATAATAATAATAATAATAATAAAATACTAGAGAAATACTACATAATGTAGATGTGCTGCCAATGTTGTTGGGTCGTATGTCAATATCACTGAATTCATGAACTTCAACCAGTAAGGTTCAATACAAACTCCATCTGCTGCGTCAATAAAATCTGACGGATCTTTTACAGTCCTAGGAAGCGAGATAAAGCCTACTGAAAAGGACGTGAAAATTCGCATGAACTGCCTTGAATTGAATTGAATGTATATAATCTAGGTAGCTTATCTACCAAACAACCTCAAACGTAGACACTTTCAAACCACTGCTGTGATCATTTATGGTGCCACTGCCTGGACATCAACTAAAAACTTACAGACTAATCTTAACGGAACGCACACTCTGATGCTAAGAGCTATATTTAATATCTCCTGGAGAAAACATCCAGTTGAATCATAGCTCTCCTTGATTTTTCTGCTATTTATGCGAAGTCAGAAAACACTTTACAAGACACTACTGACGATCGTAACAAGAACTCCCGAGTCATCTACAGTTATGGAGAATTATGGATGAAGTAAGCCGAGTTTGTCACCCAACAACTACCTACATTGACCAGCTATGTTATGACACAGAATGACCTTCTAACTTCAATCCTGGACCGTGTTGCTTGGCGTGATAGTCTCTGAATGTCCGTGTTAATTCGACCGAAAAAAAATGTAATGAATAATATTGAAAGATTTCGAATCCATTTGGTGAAAATTGATAAATACTACTTGCCTAGTTATATTTAAATTTTAATTCATACATAAACCAAGAAGGATATATTTTAAGATCAACAATGTTGATACTCACGATTAATTAAACGAAAGCTTTTATCTACTGGGCTATGTGCCCTTGTGGATAAAGGCGTTGTTTGAAGTAATCCAATTGACTCAATGATTTCTGAGATTAATACCCACCGACAGTAGAGATGAACAAACGACTTGAAGAGTTGAGTTACTAAAGGGAAATAGCTGAGATATCCGGACGAGGCATGATACGAGGAACTAGAACTATGTACTACGATGGACGAAATGAACGGTTCGGTTCAAAATCCCAACGTATATCACCTGAAGAAAGCCCAAATGACATTGGCCGAAACGTCGTGAATGTGTCATTAAAGATGAGTTCTATCAAAGTTCTGAATTACTTGTTATATATTATCGGTAAATTTCCCAAAATTAATATTCATTTTATTTCATATTTTTCCCGAATAATTTCGAATGTTAGTCGTTTTCATCGACTGTGTTTTGTGCATCTTTACGCAAGTGTTTTTATTTCATCCCTGTGATCTCACGTTTGATGGAACAACTATTTCATAAATTTGAAAAATTTAATAAAAAAATTGACAGACAGAACTTCGATAGATAAAACAATAATATTCAACCAAACATGTTTGGAACAGGTATTGCTGCTGAAATACACATATTTCAATACACACACAGACACACACACACACACACGCACGCGCATATATATATATATATATATATATATATATATATATATATATATATATATATCCTTATTATTATAAATAGCAACGTTAGATCAGTTGTATATATATATATATATATATATATATATATATATATATATATATATATATATATATATATATATATATTCGTGTGTGTGCAAGTTTGTGTTTGTTTTGAGTTTTGAGTTTTCTGCAGTGTGGTTCATAAACACAGAGACATGCACATACACACACACCCATACATACGTGTCTATGTATATGGACCCCACTCCAGCGTCACACGCACACACGCATATATATTTATATATGTGAATATTTTTATTAGCACAATATGTACCATTGACCCTAACGTTGCTATTTATAATAATAATAATAATAATATTAAATAAATAAATAAATAAATAAGTAAATAAATAAAATTCGATTGGCTGTCTGAATTTTTGCTTCAATAACCGTCCTTAGATTTCGCTTGTTTAACTTAATACAATGGAGAAGATAAGAAGAAAAATCGAACGATATGAAATAAGTTTCTTAAAAATATAACATATAAACAAGGATCAAATACATTCTGAGATAATTCTTATGTTATCGATTCAAACTATGAAAAAATGAGACATCAAAACAAATATAATGAAAAAATATTAAGTAATATCATTGTAAAATGCATTACCAAAATACAAAACGTTTTTTCTATATTTCTTTATCGATTTCGTTGTCTTTTTTCCTGTTTACTTTCTTCAAACTAAATAACAGCGATGTACTTTTTTTTATTAATTCACTTGATGTTCTTGGGTCTAAAGATATGTATTCATGTATTTTTTCTTTGCAACTTTCCATCAATCTTAAAACTCGAAACTTCATCTCATTTTTTTCTCAATCTAACTTATTTCAGTCTATTTGTAACTGATTCCCATCCATCTCTCCATCCACCCATCCATTTATCCATCCATATATATATTTATATATATATATATATAT
>CAHIKZ030000880.1:627500-645000 GCA_903632075.3 Acanthosepion pharaonis
CTTGATCTTTCTTCTTGCTGTTGTTGTTGTTGTTGTTCTTCTTCTTCTTTTTGCTGTTGTTGTTGTTCTTCTTCTAATTGCTCTTGTTGTTCTTGCTGTTGTTGTCCTCCTTCTTCTTGCTGCTCTTGTTGTTGTTCTTCTTGTTATTGTTGTTGTTTTTCTTCTTGCTATTGTTGTTGTTCTTGTTGTTCTTCATCTCGCTGTTGTTGTCGTCTTTCTTCTTGTTGCTTTTGTTGTTCTTCTTTTTGCTGTTGTTTTTCTTCTTGCTATTGTTGTTGTTGTTCTTCTTCTTCTTCATCTCGCTGTTTTTGTCGTCTTTCTTCTTGTTGCTGTTGTTCTTCTTCATCTCGCTGTTGTTGTCGTCTTTCTTCTTGTTTCTGTTGTTGTTCTTCTTCTTGCTGTTTTTGGTGATGTTTTTCTTCTTCTTCTATGTGCCGTCCACCTTCAAGACATTAGCGATCATGACTCTCCACATATAGCAGTACAGGAATTTTTTCTTTGAGTCTAATAATTATTTCCTGAGTGTTCTTTAAACAGAAATACATCCCTTCTCTTTCGTTGCTTTGCAACATACTATGTTCGGTTATATAAGTGTATGTAATATATTTTATCATGATTCACTTCGTTAGAAATTTATAGTTTATCATTTCTAAGAAATAAAATTTTAATACATATAAAACTGAAACATAGAGAACAAACTAGGAATAATGAAAACCGAAGAGAAAAACATTGAAAGTCAATAACTGAGAGAAAATTGGTTACAAGATAATTAAATTAGTAAAATATTTGTCGGTCTTGAATGTTAGTTGTTTTATGTGGAAGATCGATAACATATTCAGACGCTGCGTCGATCAAAATATTTTCTCCTATTAACACTGTACCTAGTTGTGTCCACAAAACTTTAGAGAATATTGTTAAAACCAGTCATCCCCCCAACAACAGGCCCCTTTTTATGACCCCATATTTTCAATAGCTTCATTCTTGCGAAAGGGTGTCGGTTTTCTAAGCTTGTTTATAAGCTGGAACGTTTTCATTTGGACTTCACTCAAACGAAAATTTACCATTAACATAGCTACGGCAGTTTTCTAATATTTTACTACAAAATTCTTTATGGTTGTAAATTATTTAGTTTTCGATTAAATGTTTCTGTGTCACGTTTCTAAGCCATAAATCATTGGTGTGAGTTGAATTATTATTCGTGATTTTTTTTATTAATATCTAATTGACTAATTACATTATTTTTATTATATTCTAAAATTTATGTACAAGTATTCAAGTTTGTCCAATTTCCTTTATGAATTTTACATGTGCCGCGTATGTGCTGAATGGATTACTGTTGATGAAGATATTTAAGTTTTTAAAATCACAATATTGTTATTACATAACACACACGCATACACATATATATGTATGTGAGTGATGTGTAATATATGGTGACCCCAAAAAATGGGAATTTTGAAGTGCGTATTGCCAGACATGAACTAGTGGCAACACTGCAAGACAGTGACCTTGAGCAAGTAAACATTTCACCATTTAGAATTCAAGATGAAATTCACAGTATCCCAGCTGAGATGTTGCAGCAGTCAAGGAGGAATCTCAACAGCAGATTTCAAGAATGCATTCATACAGGAGGACGCCATCTACAGAACGTAATTTAAAAAAAATGAAAATTCCATCGTTGTTTCTGAAATGACATGTTTTAAGGTTTCAATTACTATGAATAAAATATTTTTCTTCCATCACTCCTTCTTTTATTGGATTGTTAAAAAATTCCCGTTTTTTTGGGTCACTCTGTGTTTCAGTTATGAGAATATAAGATCTTAGCGTTATTCATAGTGGGAGCTCATGGACTTTTAAATGAATTAAATTTTATAAATGGAAGATATGTTTAAGAGGTTAACGATAAGCAATCATTGATAAAAGTAAAAACAGACACTGATAATGAAATCCCAGTCATAAATAACTATATACAGAGTGCAATGAGTAAATTGTCGTCATATTATATTTTTAATTTCGCGCATGCCCATTGTATGTTTTTTGATTTTGTAGATTGCACTTTACAGTAGGGTCAGTTGGGCACCGTCTGTGAGAAAACGAACACCATAACCCAATTCACTCCGTCAGAAATTTGGAATCAGTAAACTTTGCTGTTTGGCATTCGCGCCAGAAGCTCCAATACGAAAATTTCAGAGTATTTGAGTGTCAATCAGAGGACAATGCAGAGTGTTCAAAAACAGTTGGATGAGCCTAATTGTGACTACGAATATATGGCAGTTTCTGATCTGAAAAACAGGAGAAACCAAACATGGCTGTCAGACAATTTCTTCGACCACATAACCACTTACATCTAGCCACATAACTCATCAGACTGCAATACCCTTGATTATTATGTGTGGGATGCAGTTGAGCAAGAAACTAACAAAACTCCTTGTAACACCAAAGATCAAATGAAATCAAGGATTATGGCAGCATTCACCAACTTAAACAAGGAGAACATCCAGAGTGGCAGGAGATGCCGAGGTCGTCTGGGGGTCATGTTTGAAACCAGTGGCGATTTTAGTGAATGAATTAACCCTTTAAGATTTCAAGACATTTTTGTATTAAAAAGAGATGTCAGTGTTATTTTAGACTTTTCATGATTTCCATGCCATTTTGTCCATCAAAATCAGTATGTGTATGTATATATGTGTATATTTCAATTTAAACTTTATGATTTTATTTAATTTTAATTCTTATTATTTAATAAAAAAATGCGTCATCTATTTCAAATATGACTATCGATTATAATAATGTTTGAAATAAGAAAAATATCGGATTAAGAATTAATACAAAAATTTATAAATACACACACGCACACACACACACACACACACACACACACACATATATATACATATATTAAACAAACATATATATTATATATTCACATACATATATATATATTACGTGAACGAAAGCACACACACACACTCATATATACGTGTGTGTGTGTGTGTGTGCGTGTGTGTGTAATCTTTTTGTGAATATGAGGCCATATAAAAAAATCTAATTTAAAAAGAAAACACTGTTATTTTTAAGATACGGTCGCCTCCCTTCCCTCACTTACATTTAAATTACATGTTTGCTTTTCTTCTTCTTTACTCTATATTTGAATTCCCGTTCTTTCTTTTTTTCTCTCTTTTCTTTTCTTCACACTTCTATTTTCGTTCTTCTTACTTCTCCATACCCAATTTTTCGATCGTCATGCGCCTGTTAATTTATTTTTTTGAAAAAAAAACATTTATATAGCGTTCTTTGTGTATGTTTTGTTTTTTTTTTTTTAATGACGCGTTAAGCTGGTCATTTTAAAAAGTGATAGGCCGATGTGCATTTTTTTTAAGCGTTACGCCCCGAGCAAGGCGTGAAGCCACTAGGATGCAGGGGGCTGCGGAAGATTTTGAGCGAGAGCAGATATGAGTGATAGAAGAAAGGAGAAGGATAGTGGGTAGATAGATCAAGGTAACTGGAGGTGTCGATTGACATTACATTTGAATAGTTGGAGATTATAGCTCTCAGGGAAACAGTAATTGGGAAGGATGTTCCACAGGCGAGAGGTGCGAGGTATGAAGCTATTGGAGTAGAAGAGACGGTTACATTTAAAAGTTTCTACAGTGTAAGGGTGGGAGCGGAAAGCCAGCCTCGTAGGGCGCATGAATTCATGAAGTCTGGGAACCAGCGAAAGCAGCTCATCAAAGCAATTACCACGAAAGTATTTGTAGAAAGACAGAGAGAGGCGACGGCGTGTCTGTGAGAGAGTGACTGTAGACGAGACGCCAGATCAGGGCCAATTATATTACATATCCGTCTCTGGATCTTGTCAAGAACTCCGAGGTAAACAGAAAGAATGGTATTTTAAAAAATATTTGCCCGCATGCCAGTTTTGTATTCAATCACTGGCTCGATCACTTCTTAAATATCTCATACTATTTGTAAATCGTAAAATTTATAAAGCGACACAAAGATGAATAAGACTGGTTTGATTTAAGTGTCATGTTTTAAACTCTAAGCATAGAAAGCAGAATGAAGAAAATATACAGCTCCTGGAAGGAACAAATATTTCGGTTGGATGTTACAAGAATTTTACTATCTCAAGTGGACAAATGTCGAAATATTGGGAATATCAATCAAGTAGATTGAGCCAATGAGTGTCCCAATCTATTTAATGTAATTAGCCAATAACTTTAATCTTCCTAGACAATCAGAAATAGGAAGAGATGTACATTGATCATTTAAACTTTCTATACTACGTCCTATTCCTGGGCACCTCGGTGTGGTTTAGTGGTTAACAAGCTTGCCTCGCTAAAAAAAAAAAAAAAAAAAAAAAAAGAAGGTATGACTGGGTGCCCCATAATTTCGAAATTGTGCCACATCTAAGCTACACTTAGAAAAAAAGGGCACCCGAGGATGTGTAATGGTTAACAAGCTTGTCTTTCTGGAAAAATTACGAGTGAGTAGTGAGTTCGATCCTCATTGGGTGCTCCACACTTTCGGCCTCGTGCTTCATCTAAGCTACGCTAAGCAAATCCTTACCACATTCTAATCGTATTTACTTGTAGGAAAGTAAACTCGTTTTATATATCTCTCCCGCTTCCAGTGTCCTAATGATTTGTGGAACTATGTTGATAACTTAGATATCCATAGTGGACTAAGAACGATCTGGAACTAAGAATCACCATTTTTTAGTATTACACGAAGTAAGATTAAATATACGTCTTTACGAAAGAGAGACTATAATATGGAATTCGAATGATGGCAAGTACTCAGAAACCACCATAAATGATTACAATAAGGAATTATTAATTTTGAACAATCAAGTTAACTTCATATATATATATATATATATATATATATATATATATATATATATATATATATATATATAAAAGTGAACATCTTACTTATTATAAAACGCAGGTTGTGTGTGTGTGTGTGTGTGTCTGTAACATTTATATGTTGGATCTAATTTCCTACATTTTTTAGCCGATTTCAACAAAACTTCACAGGACTACATAAAATTACCTTGTGGTGGTTCTAACGGGGCCGAAAATGTGAAAAATACAGTTGATTTTTAATAAAATCAATTTGAAAACACGATTAAGACACATCGTGAGAATGAAAGGGGGAGAATTCACCCACGAAAATGTAAACAAGAGAGCATAGCATGATGAAAAAGACGCCGAACTTGACGAAAACAAAATTTTATCGTCTAATGTTCATATTATTATTAAAGAGGAAAGATCAAAGTATTTTGGGGGTATTTTTTTACATTTTTTAATCGTTCCTAGCACGTCTGAAATTTTCGTTAAAAATATTGTTTTTTTTTTGGTAAAAAAAAAGGGCAGATAATCATTTTCAATCATTTTTTTCGATTTGATATATATATATATATATACATATATATATATCACAGGGCTGGCCACTCATCTGTAAAATAGAGAGTTACTTTTCAATCACATTGTAGATAAGTTATAACCAATTTAGTATAGTAAATAAGGAAATTATATACGGTATATGATGTGCCTGGAATACGACAAGATGGAAAAATAATAAATCAGAAAATTAACATAAAACACATGAATTTGAAAAGCCTTCCCAGATATAGATTCTCAATTGAATGACTTCCATATCTTTCAACGTTTTCTGATTTTTTTCATCATATATATAAATATATATATATATATATATATATATATATATATATATATATATATATATATATATATGTGTGTGTGTGTTATATATATATATATATATATATATATATATATATATATATATATTTATCATTTGGTAAGATTTACCACCACCCATAGAATGAGAGAGGTAACAAATTAAACAAAAATTAGGCGTTTATAGTGCAGCATTTTTTACAACACTGCTGTATGTCTCAGAATACTGGCCCCCGTATATGTTCCATATCAGTCAGCTTTTATATACAAAATATATTACAAAATATTACAAAATTTAACAATATCTAGGAATAAACGAAATTTGTGTGGCATTTTGAAAAGCTAAAGAAGAACAACCGATTTCATCCCAGCATTATCAGGTTTATTTCTGGGAGAAAAAAAGGAAGCGTGTAAATTTAATTAATATTAATGATAATGGACGAAGGGAAAAATTGAATTTCAAGAAAGCTAGAGTCCAATAACATTCAGGTCCAGTAAGCATTCCCTCTGTTTACACAGGGAAGGCCGACGGGATCTGATGTACCCAGACTCTACAACCTTGATGTGAAATGAGGTGTGGGATCAATATAAAATCGAGAAACGGTCCACCCTAAAATCAAGGACACAATTCCTGCTATGTGTTAAATGCTCGGCACGGCAATAGCAGAGCCGGAAGTATTGATTAGTTGACTATTCCTGGCATCCGGATTCAAAATCCTGAGGCGTAAGTGTTGTTTTATTCTCGGATCCGAAGATATATATATATATATATATATATATATATATATATATATATATATATTATTTGATTCACCCCCAAACAACGAGAAAATGTTACTATGACGTAAAATCTACCTGGAATGAAAGACGATATCCACTGCTAACCTGAACTACGCTCTCCTACTGTCTCCGAAATATTCACTGCTAAACTCTGGATTCTATATTCGAAGACGACCGTCAAAATTTCTAACACATATAACAGAAATTTCACCAGTTAAATTCCTAGAAATGAATTAAGATCTAAAATGCATAACATCTGCTATTCCAAGGGAAAATAATGACATAAATATGTTGATGATATTCTACATTCGTGTAACAAAAAGTTTAGGAAAAAAACTTGTTGGAATCCGTCAGCTCAGGTTATTTGGTGCTGAGGGTTGTAATTCCAAATATTTAACAACAGCGTCACTTCTTTTAAATAAAATATAAAAATGTTATTTTCTGAAGGAAAAGACAAGCAGATCATCAGTTGAAAAAAACCTTTTTTGCGAAATGTCTGGATAAATTTACATTATGACTAATGTGTTTCCGACATGTCTTAGTCGACGGCTGCTGTTTTATCCCATCTATTGTGTGTGTAGAAAAGGCCTTATTCGGCCGATGCTGGCTGCCCTCTCTTCCACTGTCTGCGTATGTGTTTGTCCGTGTGTGTGTACATAAGTTTAGGCCAAACTGGCGTTCAAAATTGTTTTTGAGCCGCGAAGCAGTAGGCTTCATTGTTATATAGGTAAGAGGATTCAATATCTAATTTCTTACTGAGCTTTGAAATTTTTTTTAATACAATGTTTTCATTACTTAGAAAATAATTCCACTTGAGCTCGCGAAATCATTTTTCTCGAATTTTCCTGAGTGATGAAGGGATTTATTATTGTTATTTTCTAAATGGTCTAATATTAACACGTGACAGATCTACATATACGTCAACAAGTATTTTGGCAGTATTTGCTCTTTATCAAACAAAATTTCTGATGGGATTTTATTGGTTGAAAATGCATATAAAATTTAATTCCTATAAACTCCTCTCGTACTAGTCAGTTATGTCAGCACATCACTGTCCCATCTTTTGAACGGAAGTTTGTGGTTTAATGGCCGTAACTAACACAATTATAGATGAAATATCATTTGAACAATTTCTCTGTATGGTATTCGCTCTAAGTTATCTGAGGAGATGTTTTGCATTAATTGCTCTAACAAGGAATAAGTTACTTTGGCAAAATATTTATTGCATAAAATAACCGCCATATCAACATGATGTTATGGACTTCCTCACGAGCCTTTGCATTTTTATTACAGTTTACTATCATCGAAAAGGGATAAAGGTTCTTTTATAAACGTCATTTTACGATTGTTTATCTCCCTGTTTGCTTTTGAATACTCAGAATCTCGTCTGTATCAGAATAAAATTGCATTGTCTATTAAAAAGTTTACAACTGTTACCCTACAGCAGTCTAACTTTGACTAGCAGCGCGATTCATATTAATAATGTTTCGTTTGTTTTCTCCTTTAGCTATTTCCTTTTCTGTTGTTGATTAAATTTCAGGCACTAGTTTGTAGACAGCGTGCTTGGTAGGTGGTGCTGGAGCTCGGTGTGTCATAGTGGGCATGGCTCGACGCGTCAGGAAAACTAGTTTGTTAATTCTACTTCAGACATTATTATGAGCTTGGTTTGCCTTCATCATTTAGATAATTATTTAGAGAATATATTAAGGACTGAGATCACTGGCTACCCCACGGTCATTGCCGTAAATCAGAAGGGAAAACACAGATATTTTTACCTACGTAAACCGTAAGATCAAATAGCTTAAATTAAGAGGCGAATGAGTTTGCTGCGCCAGTCCAATAAGCATTCGTGAGAATGATGAAATCGGTGTACAAAATATTTACCACAGTTCGAATATTGAACTATTTAGAAGTTAAAAGATACATCAAAATTTAAACAAACTAAACCGATGAGTATATACAATTTTATTACAAAATATACCTACGCCAGAATTAAAAATGATATTTTTAATATATTTTAGGGATGCCAGTAATTTGATCCACATATTTGTTTATTCCTTAAGTTATCAATCGCAAAGATCTAATTACAAAACATAACGTTTTTGTCATGAGATGCCACATTCTACTGATTTCTGTCAAGGCGTCTTTGTATTTATTTAGTTTCTCAAACATTTATTGTTTTCCTGATGTACTATGTGACACCATCCTTTGCATAGACTTCAATCTGCCATCATGTTTTTTTTCTTATAAATGTACTAATAATATTATACTAAGTTTATTTTCTGACTAACAGAGCGTTGTTCGTAAGAATAAAAATATCTATCAGAGTTGATTTTTTTGTGTGTTTCCGCCCCAAGCAAGACAATGATACCACGAGAACGAAGAGGGTTACATGGATTGAAAAATAATGTGACATTAGGGAGAAGAAGCGGGGAAAAGGACAGGACTCAGGAAAACAGAACATGGCGATTGAAGATGCATTCAAATTTTTTAAGTTACTTGATGAAATAAAAGCTAGAAATTGGAAGGGAGAAATGGGAAGAAATTATTAGAATATAACTGAGGTTGCATCTACCTGTATCAGCCGTAAAACTTTGAAATCAAGTTACGACAATAGTAGGGTGCTTAAACTCATGCAATCGAGGCAGTGAGGAGTAAAATTATTTCAAAATTCTATTATACGTATATCAATATGCTTTATAATCCTTCCGATTGATAGTTTTATAATTAAAATAGATTGAATGGTTTGTTTGTTAAATAGCATATCAACTCATGTGTAATTTAATGGTAACATTTAATTTTCTCGGGATATTTGAAGTAATACAAATATTGTACATGTCATTCTGTTTTCACAATTGAATACATGGTAAATTAAGTTTTCGTTGTCTGATTTTGTTTAGCGGTATATTTAACTCTATGATTTAGTTAATGCCGAAATTGAAACATTTTGAACACAATTTCATGGATTCCGCTAAATATATTTTGAACGCAATTTTTTGCATTCAAGTACAGTTAAAATGTATACTTGGTCATTTTGCTATAAAATATATTTCTCGTAATTCTTCTATAAATATGAATTGTTGGTATTTTTTATATAAAACGTATTGCTGTTATTTTTACAATAAAATGTATTTTTGTACTTTGGCAGAGTTTTGATTTTGTTTGGAGAGTCACTATTTGCCCATAGCTGTGTCCCTAGCAGATGCTACCACCCCGGGTCATTGTTAACCTAGAAGCAGCAGAAATTAAGTGGTGGTCCCACGGTCCTCTAAAACTCCCAATCAGAGACCTGGTGTAGTTTGTCGTTATAACCAATACCATAATTGGAATATAGGATGGGGTTATGTACCACATTGTTGCACTTTCTATGTCTAGTTCGTTATAAGTGGTTTTTCATGAAAACGGATTATACATAAGGGTGTTTTATTAAGACGGATCAAAGTCAGCAGGAAATAAATCAGTGTTATTCGTGAAAATTTATTAATTTCTCTATTGGATCATGTTATTTAAGACATGGAATTTATGTGAGAAAAATAATATCGCACATATGTCAACCAAATCTGAAAGAAAAAAAAATGATTTGACGCTTAAAATTAATTCACATTGAAAATCGGTCCAAGTTATTGAAACACTCTTTATTTATATATGGTATTTTCTCAGATACTTTTCATTGGATGTTTTTTTTTTTCTTAATCATAAGGGTTGGTCATATCTGTGGCATAGAACTTTTTTTTTTAATTACTGTATCCGGTCTATTGATTTATATAGTTCGGTCGGATTGTATTTTGAAATCTCTGAACACTGTCTTCTTCTTCTTTTTCTTCTTCTTCTTCTTCTTCTTCTTCTTATTATTATTATTATTATTATTTTTATTCTTATTCTTCTTATTTTATTCTTATTATTATTATTATTATTATTATTATTATTATTATTATTCTTATTCTTATTATTATTCTTCTACTTATTATTATTATTATTAATAGTAATAATATTAGTAGTAGTAGCGCAAGTAGCAGTAGTGGTGGTGTTGAATGTCATTTGGCTCCTATTTGTTAGTTAAAACAATTGGATATTAAATGGCAGCAATTTTTCTGAACCATATCTCTCAATTATGTCGAAGGCCTTAGCAATGTCGTTTAGCATTTTCAATTCTTCCTTGATTTTCTCTTTCTTCTAAAATTTAAACCCGTTTATCTTTGTATGATTTCAACGACGACAATTAGTTTGCTATTGCAATACCAACAGAAATCTTCAAGTTGCATTGTTTTCAGTAGCAGAGTTCTAACATATTTTCCTAAATTTACGTTTGTATATCTTCCACAGAATATCCTACGTTCTGTTGACACCATTTTGATTTCTTTTTTTTTTACTTGACCAATAAAAGTAAATATTTTGTACAATTTCCAATTCATGATTACCTATAATCTGTTATATTGATTTCTGCTTGTTCCCTCGACGCATTAATTCGTCAGTCATTTTCTGTCTCATCTATTTCCGCAATATGCCAACTTTTACTTGAGTTTATCTAGTTTCACTTCGAGGAAAATCGTATTGGTGCATTTCCTCTGGAATAACATAATGAGAGATTCGTTCTCTTTCCAAGTTGCCGCTTCATAGATATATTCACATGGGATATTTTCTATTTAGTTTTTAAATTCTCTGTGTAGAGATTCCTTCTCTATTTTGATTTTTCACTTGCATTGTTCCTATCTGTTTTCACGATAGATTCCACGCACTCTTGCTATGAGCACTTTTCGAATCCAATTGTTGCCATTTGGATACAATCTTCGAAGCTGATTAGGTTTCTGCCGCTTTTCTTTTTACATACAGACGTTCGATGTTGTCTTTAGGGTTTGCTGCTTTGAGCATGGCTATTATCTTCCTGGTCATCGATTTGAGTCCTTATTGTGTCTATCCTTCTGCTTGTCGGATCGGTTTCCAATATTGTTCTTGGCATTCATTCTCCTTTTTTTACTTCATCTTCTTCTGCTTTACTGAATCACAGTTGTTTACGGTTGTCCGTTGCACTTACTGCCCTGATTGTTTTGTGTCTAGTTTCTTTCTCATGTTGCCCGTTGTGCATTACAAGTAGTACTCCTCTCTCTCTCTCTATCTCTCTCTCTCTCTCTCTCTCTCTCTGAGAACATCGCTATAGTTCGTAATTTTTAACACAAATCTAAGGTTCGTTATTTAAAGGATATTTTAAAATTTAATCATAGTTGTTCTACGCATATTTGTTGATAAAACGAAAGCCTTTACAGTTTTTCAAGATATGATTCCGTTTTATCATGGCAAGAATAAACTGCAGCTGCTGGTGAAAGATTCGACTTTTTTGACGTTTCTTTGTGGTTACGAAATTTCATAGAATTGACAATGGATTTTACCAATCTTTATTAATCTTTGATATATTTTAATAATTTAAATTTATTCAACGTTCCCAATATGGCGAATAGAATTATGGCATATCACATTTATTTTTAAGAAATCCTGAATTATTTTCATAAGCATGATCATAAGCATTGCTCTTCACTTGATATAAACTGTGCTTTTCAGAACTAGTTTTTGGATACCTTGAACAGATATTGCACCATTTAATTTAGTGATTTGTTGTAGGGTTCTTTTCTTAACTTTACAGTGGGGTTTATCCAGTACAATTTCCGGTAGCCACTCGAGGCAGTTTATGCAGATCGGAGGAGAAGATAACGCTTAACCCTAGACTTGAAAAGTTTAAGAGTGTAGTGGTCGCGTAAACAACTTCTTGGTCGTCGGTTCCACAGAGAAGCTCTTCGATTGGAACTTACGTCACAATTAATGGAGCATAGAGGGAATGTGGGTAATTTACTCCATTTTGGGTGACTATGGCGGATGAAATTTTTTACTGGCGGGACCAAGAAATGCAGTTCGTCTGAGCATTTTTCATAGAACTAGCGATAGGGCAGAGAGAGGCTTGATACGTACAGCCTGTGTGTGTGTGTGTGTGTGTGTGTGTGTGTGTGTGTGTGTGTGTGTGAGAGAGAGAGAGAGAGAGAGAGAGAGAGAGAGGGATTGTGGGTGTAAAATAGTTTCTCACCTACAAGGACACTGAGAGGCTTTTGATCGCTATCAAGACTGGAAAGTGCGAAATGAGTTGCTCTGCCCATATATGACAACACTACTCCATTTTAGGCCTGATTTACCACCCGTAAAGTTAGAGGATAGCAGGTGGTGTCTGGTATTTATTAGTGCGGTACAGAGAAGCGACCATTTTTTTCTGTATCTTTAGTGATGGTTTGTAAGTACGAGTTCCACTTGAGGTCAGGGGCAAGTTCAAGGCCCAAGATTCTTTCAAGGCACGGAGCTGGGGTATCCAATCTTCGTGACTTGTGGTAGTTTGGCGTCGGATTGGTGATGATGAAATGTAAATGATTTAAGTGACATTTGTTTTTCTATTTCCATCTCCAGGTGTCTCATTTCGTTACTTGGTACTCTCATCTCGTGCAATGTGCAATGATTTTTTTCTCTCTTTTCTGTCTTTGATAATAATGTTAGGGTGATTTGGTTGTCATGTACTTCGACTTGTGCATTTTTTTCTTGTTCGTCTTACAACACAATTATTTTTATTATATCTTTTAAGGTTCTCGAGTTTCAGTGATTTTAGGTGTTTTTTATGAAGTCTTACATATAAGATTATGGAAATACATTGTGGAAAATGGAATGAGAGGATTGGTGAAAATATAACAATTGAGAACTACAAAGGATAGGAAGATGTGAAAAGATATGATCATAAAAGTTCTGAAGATACAAGGCACATAAAATAATGTGATTTTTGTTCATAGCCTTTTCTACATAGGGATTATTGGGATGTAAGAAATGACCTTTTTTTACTCATGCAATGTGAATACTTTACTGTTCTTTGCTGAATAAGACTCAACATACTTCATCCGCTACTATTAATTAACCAGTTTGAACTTCAACGTTCCAGAATAGTTTACTGCATTATTCTCTTGGTGGAATTTTTTGGTGTATATGCCTTTAGTTTTATACTTAAAATTATGTCTAAGTTTATACCTTTTCCTATGCAGTTAAAACAGTTTATTCCCCTAAAATATTGCTATATTCATTTAAAATAATTGGTTATTTTATGCCTGCATTTATTATCTTATTGTCCTTAATCCCGTATTGAGTTGTCACTTCATTCATAAGTGAGAGACATTTTTTAATCATTTCATCAGAAGCAAATCCATTAAGATTCAAGGAGTGAAAGAAGTTGAGGAAACTTTATTGAGTAGAAAGGATAATAAAGAATAGGTTCGAAAATTAAAATAAATGACCATTGATAGTGGATTAAATTTTTTTGATGACATTAATTATCAGTAAACGATGACGCTGAAATAGTGTTTCAAAGTAGTGAGAAATACACAACTATTAGGAGAAAAACTATAGTTACATTGAGCCATTTTAACAATAAAATAATAAGGGTTAGCTGGCAATTTTGCACTACGCTTGAATTAATGGTAAATCTGCCAAAGTGGAAAGCTCATCAGAACGATTTCCCTTAAAAGGAAGAGGGTTACTGCATTATAGCGGTGTAAAAGTGACTGAAACCGACATGTTATCATCCTGGCAAATAACATTGCAGATACTTCTTTAGATCCTGTCACAAATCTCTTGCATTTATATAGACAGATCTAGAAGAGTGGTTATTCAAGGAAACTTCATTTCACGATGTGCAAATGAAGATTGTAGCTAATCAAATAGGATCCTGTGAAAAACTTATCCTTCAATTTGTGAAGGGGATCACTGTGCCAAAACTTTTCAAAACCCTCTGGGAAATGAAAAGCATGACATGAGATTCACTATTTTTATTTAAAGCCTTTTTCAGTCATAAACGTCAACCAATTTGGATTTACTTTTTGCGATATGTGCCAACGGTGAAATCATGCTGTAAAGAGTGGTTCTCTTTCAATCACCAAATTTATGTGTCGTCAAGCCCAACCATATCTAGGTGGAGAGCCACTTGGGACTAATTCTTGCTGTAAGCATCCTCATCAATCCGAAATATCTTCGCTTTTAAATACCTCAAAAAATAAACGTCAACCCATTTGAAATAGATATAGAATTCCGAAAACCATATTGTTTTTCATCTTGAAAACCTTGAGAGTTGAGATACATAACCACTTCTGAACAGTACTTGATAAAAATTGTATATGACTACTATACAGACAGTTCGACTACAATGTTGGCACAGTCTATTAAAAAGAGGAACTAATAATTAGGATTACTAATAAGATCGGTTCTCCTTTGATCAATAAAGTTCAGCAAAGTCGAGCTTGGTGAATAACTCTTGGGTGACCCCCTGAGAATATCAGGTTCTTGGATGAGCCTACGTGTAATGGCTAACGGCTCGGGATGAGAACTCAGAAAGAAAATTTCTAGGTATGAATTCACTTCTTCTCCCCAAAGTATATGTTAAATAATAAGATTTGTATTTGAAAATCATTATCTCCAAGAAATTGCAAGTAACATATTCATTCTTAAAAATGTATTATTCTTACAATACAAAATATATTTCGATTTTAAATAGCATAAAATAGGTTGATAAGCCGCTAAAAACAAATCAATCACTGACTCAATCAAACAACCAGCTGGAAAACAAGAAGCAACAATACATTTATATTAAGCATAAGAGAATAGGAGGCAACCGTATTCTGAAATTAAAAACATCCATACCACACACTAAGACATACACATAACGCACACACTCAATTAAGCTGAAAAATAGAATCATCCTTTGTAATGGCTAAACTTATAGCCGAAAGCGCTCGGAAATATAAAACATTTAGACAGTTCTTACACACCCTTTGTCCAGAAAAGAAAGCTCTTGTTCGAACACAAGAAAAATTAAATAAAAAGCTTAACCGTAGTACCCTGTCTGTCGTTTTAATGAAACATGTATATTTATGAATTTACACTCACACACACACACACACACACACACACACACACACACACACACACATATATATATATATATATATATATATATATATACACATATCTATCTATATATATATAGTAAGTATATATATATATATAGTGTGTATATATATATATACGTATGTTTATATGTATATATAGTGTGTATATATATATATATATATATATATATATATATATATATATATATATATATTGTAGATCAAAAAATGTTTTGGTAATTTTACTATAAACATGCATTTTTATATTTTTTAGTGTTGGATTATTATTTTACTATGATTATGATTGTTTCTTATTTTATTATAAAAATGTACTGCTAATTTTTGTTCGGAAATTTACAATTGCCCATAGCTGGGACCCTAAATGGTGCTATCGCGCGGGGTCCGAGTAAACCAGTGACAACAACAATTAAGAAGTGGTTCCCTGCTCCGCAGGACTCCGAATTTCTCGGTAAGTGGCTTACTTCCGGTTGTATTTTTTCTCATACCAAGGAAGCGAAGAAATATAGAGATTGAAACTATGAATGTAGATTATAAATTAGAAAGAATATAACATCAAACGTGTGAAGAAAAAGTAAGAATGAAACACAGGAAAGGGGAAGGATTGGAGAAAAAAAGGAAGGGAGAAATAATGAAACAGGAAGAAAAATAAGAAATCGTAACGAATACAAAAATACAGGAAATAAGCTACAAGTCGGAAAACGTAGTAATGAAAATAAAGATAAATGTAATAAAAAGCGGAAATAGAGAGAAGGAAAAGAAATTAAAACAATACTGAATGAACAAATGATCATAGAGAGGGAGAAAAAGCATGGCTTCGAAAGAAAGAAAGAAAAAAGAAAAAGAAAATAGCAGTAAGGAAAGAAAAGGAAAGAGAAATACTGAAGAAACAAATGAAGAATGAGAAAGAAATTTGAAACGAGTAGAAAATAATCTATACATGAATCTAATAAAAAAATAGAAAATACGATAATAAAATGAAAACATGTTACAAAAATTAGGAAAGAAAAAAAATCAAGATAAAAACAATGCAAGAAAAAAATTATAAATACAAGATCGAAAGATCAATAACCAGCCAAATCCAAGGTAAAACTTGTAACATTCAAATCTAGAAGAACTGCCACATATTGAAGTTTTGTTTGTATAAGAAACATATTTTATCTAGCGCCTGTCGAGTACTTTACATCAACTAGTATTCCCTAGAACTCATCCTTCTGAATCACTTCGTTGACCTGACGAGAACCGGTGTTTCATCGTGATATGGCCATAATAAAAAATAATAATAATAATAATTATCAAAGGAAGAAAAGAGAGAAGTAAACAAATATGAAACGAATAAAAATAAGTAAACAAATGTATATTGAAAAAGAGGAAAATAAATTCAGATTTAATAATACGTTGACATTTCGCGGGAGAAGAAAACTTTTGTACATAAAAGTTAAAGCAATTCCTGTGATAGTTTCCAATTACAATTCCTATTCCCACATCACCAATACCTCTAGAGCCACAAGAAAACCAAGTTAGATTGAAAGGAAATGAAAAAATAGAAGAATATCCGAAATATGACAGTGAATTGAAAAAAAGAAATATCAAGTTGACAGACGTATCCACTGATATTGACGAACTTGTCTGCAACAAGGTTCCAGGATGTTGAGAAATAGAAACTACTAAGACGTTATTTTTACTAATACCATCCAGAATAATTTTGCTTAATTCTTGGAAATATTTTTTTGCTCAATCCCATTGAATAGACAACAAGATAACAAGACGTCTTGGATAAAATTAGTAGAAAAAGAGAAAACTGAGTATAATATATAAAAAAGGATATATGTTATATTAAAGGAAATATTTTTTTTAAAAATGGAAGGAAAGAAAATATAATTACTGGGTAGTTTGAGAGGGAGTAATGTTCGAAAGAAACACAGATACAGAAATGGGTGTATTTACAAGACAATAGAGAGTTTCAAAACAGGGTAAGATAAATAATAGTAGATGAAAAAAAAAAAAAAAAACTGTCATGGAAAAAATGATATAAAG
>CAHIKZ030000880.1:650000-685000 GCA_903632075.3 Acanthosepion pharaonis
TTAAGTTATATCTGAAATTCTACCCTAACACAAACATACATACACAAATATACACGCACACACACACCGAAACACACACACACACATATATATATATATATATATATATATATACACACACACACCTAGATAGCACGCTATCTAGATTCAACACTGTTGCTGACATAGCCAGTTTTAGATTTTCTACGTTTTGTGACAAATATACATTTAAGGAAGGCTTTAGCCGCTTGTCCTAGACCAAGAGACAACAGTCAGCAACGATATTCTATGCATCGTTGAGTGCTCAATTTATATACGTGCAAGATGGATTCTGTCGAGAAAAATTCTCTAGCTCGCACGACACTGCGAACCATCCTTCCTAGGAGCAACTCTTGGAATTTAATAATTCCACCTCCCGTCAGTTGAAAAGTGGCAACAAGAATTCTCAATGTGTTACGGTACTGGAGATGGAGTCAACCATGCTGAACAAGGCAAATTAGGGCACTAGCGTAACTATTATTAAGAACTTTCTTTATCGGAGTATGTGTCATTAAAACGGAAGCTACGCACACAAACATTTATTGAATGGAGGTTTCTTTGTTTTCTTTCCTTCGGCTCATCAAAATTTTCCCAGTAGTATTTGCGCGTAACGAACGCAACGGGAAATGGAACACGGCTTTCCGATTAACAATTCTGAACCAGTATCCATCAAATCAACTTCACATCCAGGCTGTCACCCATCTAGATACTGGCCAAGTTCGCCGTTGCCTAATTTCGCTAATCGTACTGGAACTCTTGGTTCAATGTTATATGGCCGTAAGCACAAAACCTGGAGGTGCAAACATAAAGTGTCGCCGGGGAGAACAAGAATAATGAACCAAGCTCAAATAGTAAGAAAACAAAATTAGTGGATGTCATCATCATCATCATCATCATCATCAGTCCCAGAACTGATCAGCTTGTGATCACGTCCAACCACGTGTCTCAATTTTTGTCAGAGTCTTTGTAAATGAACTTTCAGCAAAAAAGTCAAAGTTGGGAGTGATATATCGGACTCATGAAATGAGGCAGGTTTACAAAATCGAACTCTCTGATTAGTATGGCAAGAAAGCATAAAAAGTAATTGATTCATTGAAATATTTTACGGTTTATCGACCTTTTACAGGTTATTTAAAGCGAGAAATATTTGTGAATTGTAGCAATCATTCGGTAATAAAAATGATTTACTAATACAATTCCTGACATTTAGCTCATAGCTAGGGGATCAAGTGGTGGATTCATACATTTCCCTTTCTTTTGCCCGAATCCGACTTGCTCTCCGATTTGGAATTGTGAGCAGTTATCCAATGCAACACTCACATATACGAGCTTACAGCACCTGGTGTTACCAATCGGTAACCTATCAAGGTCCTGAACAAACTCGACGTTACTTAACTTCAGTACGAATATCGGTGTTTCAACGTGATATGGCCTAAAGCCTGAATAAATTCTTACTTGAGATTTAAATAGTTTGAGGTTTTTATAAACAAAGTTCGAGATATAGCATAATTTCTAGTATCTCCTGCTATATATTTAGAGATAATTAATGAAATCCAAAGAAGAATCGGAAATAAGATTAGTCCTCACTTCTCCGCTTCAGTCATTTTCCAGACACCGTAACGTTGCTTCACCATGGAACCTAGACATTTTTAATTAAAGCGCAAGACTAGGTTAGTAAATAGGTCCCATCAATGATAACAAATAAATTCAGGTGAGCATTCAAGTGATCTAGTTCTAACCTAAAGATTACCCTCGCATATGACGAAAGGAATGTAACACTCCTGCTCTCATCTCTATATATATATATATATATATATATATATATATATATATATATATATATATATATATATATATATAACTAAACTACTCAGAGTCTCACTGGATTCAGGATGAATGATGAGTTGACAATATTATAACATTTATTATTAATTATACATATTTGAATTTTATTTTCAATACATGTTAATGTAATAATTATTATTAAACACATTATAGAATATCCTCCTCTTGTTTTGGCCTCATGTCAAATCTAAGCTACGCTTTGAAAATCGCCATTATTAATTTTCACTTGCACGAAAGGTAATAATAAATGAAGAAATGCAAAGGTTTTCAGAATTTGGGAAAAAAATTCATTGGTTTACAATATTTTCTTAATTAAATTCAACTGGAAATGCAATTATAATGGTTAGATTATCTAACAATGGCCATTCATAACTTTATTACACACACACACACACACATATATATATATATATATATAATTGGGTATGGAATACCGACAATGTTATAATTTTTTGGCATTTGTAAAACGTTCATGAATGTATGTTACGAAATTAATATCCGATAATATTTTTCACCTAAATGGCTTCACCAGATGGATAAAAAAATAGTTGTTTATTGGTCTATGCATTTGCACGTGTTTAAAAAATTTTAAATACAAGTGGAAATGTATTGTCGGATGTTGTTTTTGAAGCATACATTGATGAACGTTTTGTCCGAGGCGTTAGAACGTTCGGATTTTGACCATGAACACGGGTTCGAATCTCACCATGGTCGAAGTGCCAGAAAGGAGACTTCCTGATGTTATCGAACTGGAGGGGACGATCCCAGAGAATGCCTGAAAAAATACCACGGGTTGACCTAAGTCTTGTGAGTAGTATTGGTTAGAAGAAACACTTGGGGACTGTCGACACCTGTGCTAGCACGAATCACAATTCAACGTGACAGAGGGCTTGGGCGTATAAGCCTTGTTTACACTGTTGATCACCCTACATAACACCTTCATTCCCAGAAACTGTGAATAAGGTCTGCTTAGCATAGTTACAGTATAAATCGAAGAGCAGGCGTTTGCAATAGGGTTTGGCTAGCCGACCTAGTAGACGGGTGTTCCCGAATACGAGAGGACAGCTATTTAATATATACATATGTGTCCAAAATTATTTCACTTATAAGTCAGCTCAATATGAGAAAGAGAGACATTATGCTGGATAAAATAGAAAACAACACTGCATGGTAAATAACATCTGGCATACTTAAAGAGTTTACATCTACCGATATCATCAATCCATAATATATATATATGTATATAAGTATTTTTTTATGTATGTAAGTATGTAGGTATGTGCTACAGCTATATATATATATGTGTATCGAGCAATATTTTTAATTAAATACTATAGAAATCTGGATTATGTATCTGACTGTTCTTTCTTTTATTTTTATATATATATATATATATATATATATATATATATATATATATATATATATATATATATATATATATACAATAATGACACTGGTTTCACAAGCAAGTTATATCAGTTCCAAAAACAACCTGTAACGGTTTGTGTTTGGGGAAAAAGGAACAGTCACACGCAGCAAGTTTTGTATTTGTACGGCGATGTTCTCCTCGACCAGGAACTGTTGGATGATCGGTGCGTTATCAGCAGGTGTTTTATTGTCACGAATCAACCAGGATTATTCCTGGCACAAAAGCATGTTTTAAAAGCAAAAAGAAGTTAGTATTATATTTATATACTCCGAATATATCATGATAGCACAGTCCACATATCCTTATTTCGCCCAGTATGCAAACACACAGTTTTACATTATCATTTGATAAGCTACTTCTATAAACAACGGCCACCTGATCTTATGCAAAGCTCTTCAGTAAAATGAATCGAGCCCTATGGCTGATTGGCATTTGTTTATATTCATAAAAACAATACAAGCTATGTTATTCTGTCGAATGAAGATAGCTCGGTGGTAGAAACTCTGACTGACAACAAACGAATGGGTTTCAATCTTTGCTTGAGGCATTCGGATGTCTACTCGCACTCAGGAGCAGTGATATAGTGAGACTACTATCTGCGAATGACGTATATATATATATATATATATATATAATTGACCTCTTGATTTTATAAATTAAAAGCTCTACATGTTACTTTTTTCCCACATTTATTGAGCACATTTTAATATTACTGTTCCCTGGTCTGATTCAACTCTGTCCATTTACCTTTATAATATGGTGTGGAGATTAAATCATCGGTATTGACGAAATATAATGTTGTAGACACCATTGTTATACGGGACAATTCGAAAATTAAAATAAAAAACATAAAAAATTAGCAAAGCTAAGAAGAAAAAAGTGTAAAGGAAGCCTTCATCGCAAATATTTTGAAGATCTAGGCGAAACCATTGAAAACATCTCTGTGAAAAGAACAGGTGCTGATAATTGATTTAAAGACAAAACAATATTAGTTACGTCTTGTTTGTCGTTTAATATATAATGAAACATTGTATTTTTTTCAGTCATATTATAGTTGGTTTTTGTTCAAAATTTCTATACAATTAGAATATATTGTAGTCATCAGTAGCAAATAAAATTACATTTTTTTTTACATTTTGTTTATCATCTCATCACCGAAACTTCAATGAGCCGTCACTTGTCAATCGAGTTCCGATTCCCGTTAGGTTCGTTTTATTTACTTACGCGAAAATACCCTTGGAAAACGTATGAATCCACCTTTTGTGCCCTCCAGCTATGTGTTAATTAGTACGAGTTATATCCGTCATGCATTATTGTCCACGCAAAAAAAAAAAAAAAAAAATGAAAAAATTAAAAATATATTAATAATAATAACTCTGACAATCTAAATATATTTTTCGGATTTAAAAAAAAAAAAAAACAGAAAAATTTTGGTACAGATTTTCGAAGAGTACCTTAGATGTGGCACAAGGCCGAAAGTAAGGGCACCCAGTAACGATCGAACTCACTTCTCAGTCGTAATTGTTTTAGCGAGCCAAGCTTGCAAATCATTACACCGCTCCGATGTGCCACTAATGATTTTCTAAGCCCGGCTTCGATGTGGTACAAGGCCAAAAGTATGGGGCACCTAGTGAGTATGGGGCACCTAGTATCGAATTCACTACTCAGTCGTCAGTGATCTAGCAAGACAAGATTTCTAACCATTACACCGCGTCGAGGTGCCCAATATATAGTGATTTTCTAAGCGTAGTTTAGATATGGCCGAATGTACGGGTCACCCTGTGAGGATCAAACTCACTACTCGGTCGTACTTGTTCTATTGATTTTCCAAGTGTAGTTTGGATGTGGCACAAGGCCGAAAGTAAGGGGCACCCAGTGAGGATTGAACTCACTACTCAGTCGTAATTTTTCTAGCGAGACAAGCTAGCTAACCATTATACCACATACAGGTTCCCCCCAGCAAAATTTTAGTAACCCGTACAAAACGAATAAAACAGGCAAACTTGTATCTAAATCCTACAGATGTGCAGGTAGGGTAATGCTTAGAATTTGAAATCTGGTTGATGTCATTACATTTAATTTTGCACAATGATCTTATACGAAGCACGTGTTCTTTATTTTTGTTAGGGATTTGCGATAAAATTCGGAGAATTAAACTCGTGTCAAAATTTGAGGATCGATTAAATCATTATGTTGTTTTCTTTGTTTTAAGGAAAATTTAAACGCAACTTGACTGGAGGTTCTGTGGATTTATACATTTTAATATAAACCGTTACAGATATGTTAAGTGTGCATGGAAGTTGTATTCAATATTTAAGACATTTAGCTGAAGACAGGAAACCTACAAAGAAGGGGAAATGAAAATTAGGAAGATATTCTTTGCGCGAAAATCAAAATAAGAATTTCTCGCCATTTACTTCGAAAATTCGAATGCGTAACATTTATCTGGAAGGAAACATTTTTTTATGGATGCCGTAGTGTGACTCTTTGCAGATGTTTCTCGCAGACCGTTTGCTGTGTAGACTGTTTAATGCTGACTGAGTTACCAAACTATTGCAGATTTAGATGAGGAAGATTCTACTTGACATTATGAGAATCTGGGCGAGAGTTTTTGCATTTAATTTGACTTTCACAAATGGATAAATGGACTCATCTCTCTGCATAAAATATGGCATATGAAGTTCTTTATATTCGGGGAATGTGATTCGCTGACAAGCTGTATAAAGAACTTATAAATATGTTATAGCATAGTAAATCCAGTATATTAAAAATTTAACAAGAATAATTCTATATAAATTATATATTAGTAATACATATCTGTTCAAGTCTACATTGCCAATTTATGCAATTTAAATTTAAAGATAAAATAAAAATAATTAAAATTGCAATTCTCATGTTCAAATCAATTCATGATTTGAATATGAAATTTACGTTTTTCATTTATGATTTAAATATTTTCATATATATAAAGTTTAATGATCAGAATTAAATCCCACCAGGAAACAAAAGAATTAAAAAGTGCTCAATACACGTGAGAAAAAAATATATGTAAAAATAAAAATAAGATGTACAAATTTTAACTTTAAAATCAGGGTTTTAATTAAAATACGCGACCATCGTCAAATTAAAACGTATATAGGCTGCACGGAAGGCCCTTTCAAGCGCAGATTGTACAACCACACATCGTCTTTTAAGCTGCCAAACTTCAGATACTTCACAAAATTTGACAACCACATGTAGCATTTAAAAGAAAAATACCAGCCATACGGGCGTTAGATGAAAATGTTTTAAAAAAAAAGGTAAAAACGTATTAAAATTATACTTGCATTTGAAAACTCTGCCAATATGAAAAATTAGCAAACATGACATTCCCGGATCCAAAAAATCTTTTAAACAAAAAATCCGAAATTTTAAGTACTTGCCATCAAATAAAAATATTTTATTAAGTGAATATGAAACCGGTTACAAAATATCTAATTTAAAACCACACTGTTACTTTTTAGACACACTAGCTTCCCCAACCTTCATAACAATTAAGTTACATATTTGCTTTCCCGCTTTACTGTATATATCTCTACATCATCATTTTTATTTTTTTTATTCAACCTTCTTTTCCTCTTCCTTTATATTACATTCAATGTCCTGCCTTTCAATCATCATGCGCCTGTAATTTTTTGAAATTTAATTATATCGGGTTCTTTGCGTTTTTTTTTTTTTTTTTTAAATAAAGCTTGAAAGTGATTATTTTAAAAGTATCGTCCGAGGAGACACTCAGGTCGAAACCATGGTCGCATATTTTAATTGATCTCCTGACTTTTTTTATATATATATATATATATATATATATATATATATATATAAAAAAAAAACAAAGAACAGTCAGATACATAATCCAGATTTCTATAGTATTTAATTAAAAAATATTGCTCGATACACAGCAGAGAATAATATTATAATTATTATTTAAAATTATGTATTCATCGCATCACGGCAGAGAAATTAACGTGCTTCGAACAAAAATCTAAATCTTAAATTAAACTTAAAATTTACAGTTTTTGTTTCATTTTCAAGCAATGTTGAATAACTTTCGAGAAAATGATTTATTCTTTGATATGCTAAATAGTATTATATATTTTAAGTTGGTAGGTCAATGAGATTACAAAATTTTTAAAGTGGGTGTTGCTTCTTTTGACGAATCAGGATACAGGTATAATTTAACGTGGCAATTTTTTTTTAATTTATTGGATTTCCAACTAATGAAGAAACATAATCTTTTTATATAATTAACAGATGGAAAATAACGAAATATGCTTAGAAAATAGAAAACAAATTTGATTTTGTAGAAATAAAGCCCAATTATCCATATTAATGAGTGAAAAAATTATATGTACAATACAAAAAAGATTAAGTGGTCTTTATTTAATACTTTGTAAAATATCCTTCGTTCACTTCAACAGCAACAAAACTCTTCTTATAGTTCTCAATTAATGATTTACAAATTGGTAATTTGTTCCATTCTTCTTCGCATATGGTCTGGGATGTTGGAGCTTTCGATTGGATTTGAATTTTCAAATAACGCCACAGGTTACGATTGGGTTTAAATCTGGGGAAAGAATTTCCGGATATTAATATTATTTTCAGTAAGCTATTTCTTAGTAGATTTTGCAGTGTGCTTAGGGCCAACGTCTTCTTGGAAGATCCAATCAGAATTAAATTCAATGTTTTCAACCGAAATCATTAAAGTTGCATCCAAAATATTTTGATATGTTGTGGCATTCATTCTACCATTTCTTACCGATATGTTGCCAGAACATTTTGCAGAAAAAAATCCCTAAACCCTGATGCTGCCATCACCAAATTTCATTGTTGGAACTGTGTTCGTTTGTTTGAATTCATCGCTATTATTCTTCCTTACATGATTTTAAGAATTGCGTCCAAACAACTAAATTCTAGATTCGTCTGCCCATAATACTCTTTCCCAATGCGATTTTTTCTAATTCTTTTTTTCATAATGTTCAGTTACGAATTTCAACCTGGCATCTCTTTGTCTTTTCAATAGCAATGGAATTTTGCGGCGGATTATCATACCTTTTCGATTGTTCCTATGAATTCCATTAATTATTCTCCGTTTAGTAACAGAGATTCCATTGGATTTTCTTTAATTTGGCGCATTAATTTCCTCGATGATATTGAAGAAATCTGCTGTGAGACATAAGGTCTTCTTTGGTTTTTAAGTTTTGACTTTTTATACATTGCAGTTAATGAAGTAGTGTTAGTAAATATAATATTCAGGTTGTCTGAGATTTTCCTGTAACTTTTAGCTTTTTTTCCAGAGTATAACAATCAGTCCTTTTAGAGAATTTGTCAATTCTGTACCTCTTGCCATGATGATAACATTCTTGCACGAATATCAATTACAGAATTTTATTGTTTGTATGCCTTAGGCTAAAAATATTTACTAATAATATTATTGGAACATTCTAGAATATTCCACTTGAATAAGCAAGAGGATTAAAGCAATTTAAAAATTTTAATATTTGCGTTGTACAAATACCTTTTCATCCATGAAAATTAATAAATGATATATATTTCTATTAAATCAATTGGTTTTCTCTTTTCTATTCATATTTAGTTATTATGCATTTGTGTACAGTTAATTATATGAAAATTTCGTTTCTTCTTTAGTTGGGAAATACAATAAATAATAAAAAATATATGTTTACGAATATTTGCTTTCCTCTCTGTGTGTACATGTGTAAAAATATATATATATATATATATATATATATATATATATATATATATATATATTTCTTACACATATGTATATTAATATGTATATATAAATACATACATTTGTATATTCACACATACACACAAACATGTATATATATTTATATATTAGTATATGAAATTATGTATTTGGGCAGAAATTCATCTTTTATTAAAGCCGATTGGCAAGGTGTTGATACTCTTCTTTTTGTTAAATTTCTCTTGTGTATATATATATATATATATATATATATATATATATATATATATATATATAAAGGAATATTCGCACAGGAGGAAAATGTAGAAAATAAGAAACGATAAATTACAAAATTTAATTAAAATCGAAATATGTTAAAAATTGAATAATGCATTGCTACAGTATAATGATATTCCAAGCGTAGCTCAGGTGCGGCACAAGGATGAAAGTATGGTACACCTAGTGAGGACCGAACTCACTACTCAGTCGCAATTGTTCTAGTGAGACAAGCTTGCTAATCATTACACAACACCGAGATGCACTACAGAATTCTATGGCCTTCACGGCAGAGATAAATAATGTCTCCTTGATGTATGTCAGAGTCAAACTGACTAATAATAGAAGAGGCGGGACGATCATTAAGCCGATTAGATGTGGCGTTAGTACCTGGGCCTTGTGATAACATTCTGCGATCTCTATTTTGTACTTTATCGTTTCTTATTTTCTGCATTTTCCTCCTGTGCGAATATTCCTTTGCATATATATATATATATATATATATATATATATATATATATATATATACAAACACAAGAGAAATTTAACAAAAAGCAGAGTATCAACACCTTGCCAATCGGCTTTAATAAAACTTGTACAAAAGATGAATTTCTGCCCAAATACATGATTTCATATATTAATATATAAATATATATACACGTTTGTGTGTCCGTGTCAATACACATATGTATGTATTTTATATATACATATTAATATACATATGTGTAAGAAATGTATATATATATATATATATATATATATATATATATGTGTGTGTGTGTGTATATATATATATATATATATATATATATATATATATATATATATATATATTTACACATGTACACATAGAGAGGGGAAGCAAATATTCGTAAACATACATCTTTATCCACTGTGCCATGTATCCTTTTCTATGCGGGGTCAGTTCACTATTCTTACCATATTTTCACAACTCATCACTTAAACGTCAATCGCATTGCAGCTGAGATAGAGAAGATAATCTTGTCGCCGGAAATAAAATGTAAATATTACGTCTAAGTTATAGTCAAAGGTTGTATAATAATCCGAGCTTGTAAATACTCCTTTGTAAATACCTCATTACATACTCCATTTTCAGACTTTAAAAGTTGCGACGTGTTTAACATAGTATAAATTGGAATTTTGCATTTAGCGTTCAAATAATATAGGAATAAAATTCTTATAGGAATAGAATATAAGGTAAAATTAAATAAAACAATATAAAATATACCAATATAAAATGAATAAAGATTCCAAATTGAGATAAAATAAATATCTAAACTTAAAACAAAACAATCTTATGTCAAAAACTATTACATTTATGTTACGACAATATTTGTTGGTTATATTTACCGAGTTGATTTTAATATACGCTAATTAAATAATATCACGTTTTAATCCAAAATTATGTCTGATATTTGCTGAAAGTCATTACATAAAATAATTAAATAAGTTAACACGAATGTATAATTAATTACATAATTCAGTTTTTTAAAAAAATTCGATAAAGTTAAATATTTTCTTGAATTTGTAATTTTGACGTATTTATTTTTACATTTTTGTCTCTTTGAATATTAGTAGTAGCGTTTATTCTGGCTTACGAGTGTTGAGTGCGGATGGAATGCGTGTGAGCGTCTTTCTATCTTTAACCCATTAGCTCCTCCTTTTTACGACTTTTTACATATATATATATATATATATATATATAATTCCTACAAGAATAAATACATTCTGAACATTTTTACAATTAACTGTTTTTTAGAGTCTGTCTATATTTTTGAGATGAGGTATTATGTACATTATTCGGACTATTGTCCTCATCTTTGTCGCCATATTTATCACAACGTTTCGGACGTGGTTGGAATTTCGAACTCAATCCTTTATTTGGCTCACTGAGGTAGACTGTTTTAGTTCCACGTGCAATGTTTGATGGATGTCAGTTATCAGTTATCTCCTGCTAATTTCCCTCTGAAACTTTCTCCACTGCCTTAACCGGGTATTGAACTCACACTCTTTGGGTCCTGTCACTGGATCTAACCAACGCCTTTATCCACTGTGCCATGTGTCCTCAAGGATACATGGCACAGTGGATAAAGACGAGGTCAATAGTCCGAATAATGTAAATAATGAACTGTTGTTTAATAGAAGTTTAATTGTGATAATCTGGTCTTGCATGATAACGTCTCGTTTACCGCAAGATTGAATGAGTTGATTTGTTTGGAAACTTACTTTGACGTAAAGCCTAATTCGCGGTATAATAATTAGTTTAATTTCATAAGACTTCATGGTAAACAACATCTTTAAAAAAATTTATTATTTTCCTTTTTAACAACGAAGGATAAATTCTTAGTATATCTTACTCTTGAGCATGTAACATAAAACTGGCCCTGCGTAAATATTTCTATCTAGAGCCAAATTCTAAATTTTGAAGACTTTAGCCTTTTGATTTATTTATAGATCTCGTAAACGCAGTGCATACTGGAAGCTGGATTCTTATGTGTGTGTGTGTGTGTGCGTGTGTATCTATCTATCTATCTATCTATCTATCTATCTATATATATATATATATATATATATATATGCACAAAGATATTCAAAAAACAATATTGCACTGTTATTAAATAAATATTTGTTAACTTAATCTTTAAATTGTTTTAAAATATTGTGAGTGTTTTCTATGTTATATATTAAAACGTTTAATTTTTCCCTAAAATTACTGAAAATATATTGTACTAAGATACACACCTTAGTAAAATCATCTTTCTACAAACTTACCTGTTTGAACAGCTTCTTTAATATTTGATTTAATCAGCTAATATATGGTTAATTTAGGGGCTGCGAGCGAACGGGCGGACGGAGGTCACAAAATTTTATATATAAGATAACTTTCTTTTCTCTCAGAACTGTAAACTTTATCCAAATTGCGATATTTTTTAAAACAAAATGGGATATTTTTCCTGGTAGATATTAATGATCCATAGCATGTATTAAACCATATGATTTTTTTATCTTTTTAGTATTTATTAATTAATCGATTCAAGCATTGTCTATTTCAACAATTTGCAGGTTACTTAAATGCCAGAAAATATTTTTAGCTTTTAAGATTACTTTTTTTTCCTTTTGAGATAATACTGGTTTAGGGATACCTGTCTTACTAATTAACCCATACCTGGATTCATACCTTTCTTAATGCTCTTTGTACATAAGTGAATATAACCAACCCAACAATTTACTTTCCCGAGTCACTAGCAATACACCAACCGAACACCCAAAGCTTACTTCATCTAGTATTCCCATGCGGTCACCCATCCAGGTACTAACCAGTCTCGACGCTGCTTAACGTCATTGATCATACATTTCAACGCCATATGATTGTAAGCATTGATAGGGCTTAATTACAACCATGACTCGTTATATTTCCCATGAATTTTAAAGATCCTTCCCATTTTTAATTTTATGAATATTTTTTTGTGTCAAACTCTATCGATATCTGTTCTGTTTGACGCCTTCAGTCCAAGAATAAATAACTAATATAAAGATCATTTTTTATGGAAATCACCGATCATCCACATACTAAATTAAAAGCGTTCATAAAACCGATTCATATATTTCCACGTTAACTGTAAAGGTCCTTACCCTGATCTACTAAAGATCTTTACCCTGAAGTACAAACACTTTGAGTGCGGAAATAGTGATTCATAAAATTATCTATAATTTCCGATTTTTAAAATATGTGGACTATTTTTTATTAAATTAAGAATAAGTCTTCTGTTCTTCACCTTATTCATAAGTCAAAAACTGAAAATATTTAAGAGCCATGATCCCTCACGTACTGAAATGATAAGGCACATCAAAGAAGAACTCTGTATCGTAAAATTCCCACGATTGCTTTAACAGTTACTTACCCTGGTTTATTAAAGTATATTAATTTTTATGAAGCTGTAGTTTTAAAAGTCAAATATGAATGGTGAATTTCCCGGCTTGTTTATAAAGATCATTTCCGTATTTTATTAAGTTATATGATCTGTATTTCAGTTCATGGCATTTTTCAGTCGTGATTATGTATTCATTAAATTCGTCGTCCACTTTTAGTAATAATTATCTCATTCCCTTAAAAAGGTTACAAATTTTATTCTTTTTTTTTGTTTTTTTTATTATTATTTTCTTTGATAATACTGCTTGTTTAGTAATATTACTTTGAGAGTGTAGTGGAGGCTAAGCACATTTTCTTTTCATTTGCCCTCAGTTGACTTAGAATGCCACTAAACAAATATATTTCATACAATCTACATATAAATGAATGTACAATGATGAGGTGAAATTACCAGAACCAAATATAACAAATATTTTAAGGAAGAACGAATTAGACGAAATCATGGTAAATAATGATTTAAAAGAACTGATTCTGCTGCAGATATTTGACCACAGGGATAAACAAATGAAGAATCTCCATTGAGGTTTATTAAATAACCTTACAATATACAGGAAAAATAAAAAAAAGACCGAACAAAGAAACAGGAACAGTTATGAAAATACACTGAGCCATGAAGATATTGAGAGTCTTCACTTGGACATTGAAAGAAGGTGGAAATAAAATCATCATCGCCGTCATCATCATCTTTAATAGAGTCCACACAGAGTCTAGTAATAGACACAAATTTTCTCTCCCTACCTTTTACCACTTAAATCTGCAAATTTTGTAAAACGCGAAAGGTGATATTTATAGGATTGTGTTTAATTATTTTGCGAGAAATTTCTGTCACAGTGTTTTTTTTTCTCTCTTCTTTATGAAGTCCGAAAAAAATTACACATATTTGACTAAAAAACATTATCTCTCGCTGAAATGATCTCCTGGTGATTTTCAGTCATTTACTTCAAAATACTCCCATAATTTTTTTCCTAAGCGTTAACACCGTCCTACAAAAGTTATCACTGAGAAAGCAAAATTCTGTAACCAAATGCTCTACAGTTACTAATATTCTATAATGTAGAGGACCAATCTTGTGTGGAAGATATGTCGCGATGGTCTCCCGTTACGACTATGGCCATGTGATAACAATCAGTCTAAAAATGTTTAATGAGTGTCCTACCTCATGTATCATAAATCGCTTTTGTTTAAAACTAGTCATGGATATCACTCATTGGTGATGGTTGAAAATATACCTCTCTACGTTTATCTTAATCCCATGAGTTTTAAGTTTATTTGTATCAAAATGTAGGGATGGTGTAATAGTTAATTGCACAGAAGATTATTGGCCAGTCGAGTTCAAATTCCAGTCAAATTCTCAATTGAATCTATATCTTCTCCCGCAGCTTTTGTTTAAATAGTAGGTAAAACTGTTTGGTAAATAGTTTATGGAATGGTTGATTTTGTTTTACGGCACATCAACCTCAATAGGTCATTTAATGCCGACAAGATTTTTACAATCGGTTCGTATCAAAGAATACGTATTCTTTGTAAGAAATCAGTTTGCAGATCAGGTTTCCTTGGCGTATTTTTTAAAAGAGTGTTTTGTTGAGAGTCAAATATATTTCTGGTTATTTTTTTTTCAAAATTGTATTGCTGGTAATATATATTTTTTCAAAAATATATTGCTGTTATTTTTACTATAAATATGTATTTTTATACATTCAGAGTGTTTTGACCCCAGATTAAGCGTTAAATATCTGCCATAGATGGGACTCTAATAGTTGCCACTACCCTGGGTAGGAGTGAACATCGGAACATTGAGAAATTAGGAGATGGTTCCACGCCCCCCCCAACCTCCCGATCGGCGGCCTTGTAGTTTATCTTTATGCCCAGGATGAAAATATTTTAAGAGAAACACAACATCGAATTTATAACCGTATGTAAACCTGGAAAAGCATATAATATGCAGCCAAGAAAAAGATCGCTGAGGTCACAATGACACTATAATCCTATCTGCAGTCGATCTGACGGAATGATCAACATTTTCCCCCTCTTTTGCAAGAAAACCACCAATATCACTAATGTGTGGCAGAGATTGCTAGGTTTATCTTAGCCCAACAGAAGGTACATTCTCATTACGTATATCATCACAGCTTCATAATATCTGAATTAATGTTTTGCATTTTGGTTTCTTGGATCTCAACGATTATCCCCAGTGGAAAATTCGCATGTAATTTCAGCCACAAGGCTGGCTTTTTATCTTCACTTACTTCTTGATTTTCTTTTTGCACAATTTGCATAAATATTTTGCAATATCTGTCCTTCTTCGTGTTCACTTGTTTTTTTGTTTTTTTCTTCTTACATTTGAGTTCGTCATATATTTTCCATCACAGCCCGCTGCTCTCATCTCAAATATACGAATCGGAAAAATCAGGGATTATATATTATATGAAATGGTCGTGTCACTTTTTGTAAATATTACGTTTTTGCCCAAGCAATAGCAGCAGGACCACTTTTGCTTCCGTCCATCTGCTTCTTGTAAAATGCTAGGAGATGTGATTTTCGATTCGGCAAGCAAAAAATATTGTGGATGGGGAAAATACATGCATGTTTGCAAGTATGATGTAAAAGGGTAAATGGAAGATTCTTGAATGCCAAATTGGAAAAAAAAACTTATTAAATATAACGACAGTAGCAGTAGTAAATGAAACAGTAGGAGAATACAAAACATGGACATTATCAAGTATGAGAATGAATATATAATTTATTAATTTTACCAGTATAATATGGTGCTTTTATTTACGTAAGGATTGTTTTTTTTTTTTGTCAGAAGATGCATATGTTATACATCATCCATATGTTTAGTGTTTGCCAAATTTGTTATAAAAAGACAAAAATTATTATAAACTACCATAGACAGGAAGATATGATGGGGACATCATCGTCTACGTCCCAAAGGGACACGGTGCATAAAAGAGGAACAGTATCGACGTTCAAAGGTGGAAGGAATATTACACGGAACATGATAGGATTATTCGTATATAATTTGCATATTCGTCCAGGGAATATGTGTGCTCCTCCTCAGATCTATGATTAATGTTTGCCTAATTGAGTATCTAGTAATGTTAAGGAGTATCTAGTAATGTTATACGACTTTAAATTCCAGTCTCATCTGTTATGCTCACTCTCGCTGTACTCCACTTGACAAAGATAGGCATCCTTCTGTTATACGCCATATACGATGGGTTACATAGCATGGGTGGCAATCAGCCTCAGAGTACCAAACTGTTTCCTCCAATCACCGAAGAAGACGTTGAGAAACCACAACACTATTTTTCTCAATAAAACGTAGCAGTTCACAGGTGATAAGTAGCGGAATCTGTGAAAAGACAAGGTAGGCCACATCCTCAAATAATATAGCATTATAAACCTTTAATCTTAATGCGCGGTGCAATCATTTGAATGCTAGCATAATGGATATGTCACTTACATGATCATGTCTAGTTCACGCGGTCGGATCATGACTGGATTCACTTCACTTTATATACTTGTTTAAGTATGACAGAAGTTCCCGACAGGGGGAAAAAGTAACAGAAATGTAAAAATCTTATTTGACATGATTATATAATTCTTAGCAACAGGGTACTCACTCTGGAGTTATTATTATCAAACTCACTTCAAAACCCAGTACAATTATAATGAGTTTGATAATTTCCCTACCTTCGCATTTACGACCATATTCCAGATTCACTGGAAGTATTTTCTAAGTGATGTAAGCCTGTCTATGGAATAGAGATTAAAAACCTAGTCTCGTAAATGTCTGCAACAGCAGTTACTTGCAAATTCTCTCTGGACCACACATTTGTTTCTTTTAGCTGTTCTAAAGGCGAAGCATTCTTCTATTGATATGTCCTTACGACCTTCCATATCTTGGGTGCGGTACCGACCAGTAGATGAAGAGGGTGAAATATCCAATCTGACAAATAGTGAAGCATATCTTGATATAAAGTTCTGCAAGCAAATTCCTGGCTTTTGACACAGAGAAGCATACAGATATGGGAAGGGTATTCTTCAATAGCTATTAAGTGGAGTAAGAGAAAGTATTTATAGCGACTAAAGGAGGAAAAGCTTGAGAGAATAAGAGAGATATTCTGAGATTTACTAAGATTATTGGGTCTAATGGTGAAGTAGGAAGATGATTTATGTTGCATTAATCTTGAATAGATGTAAAGTTTGCGTTGCGTACGAAAAGAAAATCGATTTTATGTCGGGTCCAGCTTCAAACACAATTGTTAATGTATAATACGCATTTGTTTAACTAAGGTTACAATAGTTAATATTATATTCATATTATATTTAATCCTAACATTTTCAATCTGTTTTTTTATCATTTCATGTTATATTGTTTCAGGAAATAAGTGATTCTGAATCTCCCCACATACTTTTTCAGCGAAACGTCCTGAAATATTGGAAAGGTTTGGAGTATTTTCTCGTTGCCAGCTACATGCTTTTTAATTCGGAGTATTCCTACTTTTAGATGGAGTATTATCATAAGCTATAGAGTGTAGACTACTGTTAATTACAGACGTATGAGAATAGATTGATTCACGCTTTTCTGAAAAATGGTACACAACAGACACAAATTTGAACTCAGTTTCCCGATTCAAATTTTTGCTCGGTAAACTGCTACAGTACTTGCGTAACATAGTTACGATAATTTATATAGTTAAATATATTGAGTGAACTGAAGTTTGTCGACCAGGTAGGTGTTCCGTAGAATTCCGTAGAGTGGGAGAATATTGTCTATCCTAGATTTGCAGAATATTGTCTATCCTAGATTTGCAGACACGTAACCTTCGAGGCGAATATGCATGCTGAATAATGTTTGTACGGTAAATTTTGCCTTCTCTTTATTTGTCAATTCGCGGAACAATGAAATGGCGGCAAGTTCGAAGACGAGAATCCAGACGAAGCGCGACCAACCCGAAAGAACCCAAAGGTAAAGCAAGCAGATAACGATTAGAACTGATCTCAACGGTTGAACCAGCGGATGAAGAGGGTAACGCATGACGAGCATGCTACAGAAGGCGCCACACGAAATTATAACAGAGTCAACTGCACTACATTGCAATTTCATAAAAAGATGAGAACAAAAATCTCCTTCCTTCCCCACTATCACTGGATAATTCTAATCATTTTATTACCTTTTATGTAGAAGAACATTTTCTCCACATGTTCAAGAAAATTTGGATGACTACTGCTCAAAAATGGAAAGTGTTAAACATGGGAAAACATAAGGAAAAATTATTCCTTTAAATAATATGTAGAATAACAAATCATCGTTCGAAAAAGGACGCAAGACTCTTAGAACGTTTTGCAAAAAATATGTAAAATAAATTATAATATATATTTAAACAAATCTACATTATAACCAAAACAATTTGCGGCTTCTATTCGTATACATACAGATTTTTAATTTATTATATAAACAACTAATGAACTAATATACTTTTCATATATATATATATATATATATATATATATATATATATATATATATATATATATATATATATATATATGTGTGTGTGTGTGTGTGTGTGTGTGTGTGTGTGCGTGCGTTTTTTTTAATTCCCAATATTACATTTCAATTGGTGTTTATCATGAGGTCTATCATAAGTGATAAACGGGTGTGAAATTTTGGGCCTGACTTTTTCCAACAAGTTATATAAATGACTCAAATATTTTTAAAAAAATGTAGAAATGTAAAACCGGTTAAAAAGATATTTGTTAGCTGTTTCTTTTTTATTTTTTTGCCATCGTATCTCAAAATAGTATTCTATATTTTTCTTTTTTTTCCTTCAGTTTTTAAATTCTCTCTCAAGACTTGCCTATATGTGCATATATACATATATGCTTACGAGACTTATTAATTCATCTCTCTCCTCAACCTGTTTAATTTAGAATATGATTTCTCACTGTTATTTATCAATGGTTACCACCCCGATTTATTAGTCGGTAGCAGACATCAGAACTTGTACTCATTAATTAATATGATTTTTTTTCACATTTTTTCTACAGGCCAATAGGAGTAGAATAGCTCACCTATCGTACTACCAGCGTCCGGGGTAAGAAGATTAAATACGTCCAACAGCAAGGCCTCTGGTCAGGAAGCTTTGAGGAGCGTAGAACCACCTATTAATTGCTGGTGTTCCCAAGTCCACCCTGACTCAGGGTGGTAGCACCTGTTAGGGTCCCAGCTATGGGTAAATAGATAAACCCGAAACTGAGGTAAATGCCTTATAAAAGTGTAAAAATAGGTTTTAAAACCATAAATACTTTGTAAAAAAGAAAAAAGAATATTACCAGCAACAGGTTTTTGGAAAAAAATAATATTACCAGCTATACATTTTCGAGAAAGAACATATTAACAAAAATAGATTTTTGACAAAACAAAAATATTACCAGAAAAAAATGTTGTCGGCATTAAATGACCCATTAAGGTTGATACGCCGTAAAACAAAACAAACCAAACTATCGTACTATCCGCATTCCTTCCATGTTTATTGAACAGCAGCAGAGGTTAATCCATTGTTCCTTTTTCAAGATATGGTTCACCGTTTCTCTTTCTTTCCTACTCTTACTTGAACCTCAACGATTTAATTGTAACACTTTGGTGATCAGAATTTCCATAATGACAGTAGCAGGTTGGCAATTAGTTGGCTGCTGTTTCCGACTGGTCGTTAAAAGCCGGAACACTTTTGTAGCATTTAGATAGGCTGCTCTGATGAAAACTCGCATAATATCGAGTTTAAGTAGAAGAACATTTTCTCCACATGTTCAAGAAAATTTGGATGACTACTGCTCACAAATGGAAAGTGTTAAACATGGGAAAACATAAGGAAAAATTATTCCTTTCAATAATATGTAGAATAACAAATCATCGTTCGATAAAGGACGCAAGACTCTTAGAACGTTTAGCAAAACATATGTAAAATAAATTATAATATATATTTAAACAAATCTACATTATAACCAAAACAATCTGCGGCTTCTATTCGTATACATAGAGATTTTTAATTTATTATATATAAAACTAATGCACTAATATACTTTTCATATATATATATATATATATATATATATATATATATATATATATGTGTGTGTGTGTGTGTGTGTGTGTGTGTGTGTGTGTGTGTGTGCTCGTGCGTTTGTGTTAATTCCCAATATTACATTTCAATTGGTGTTTTATCATGAGGTCTATCATATGTGATAAACTGGGTGTGAAATTTTGGGCTTGACTTCTTCCAACAACTGACATGTCGGGCATGGGTAGGTATCCCTGCATGTATTTCCGTGAGACAACATTATGCACTGCTCTCAGCTACACACTGGCTTATTTGTATTGCAATTGACGACAGATAGTGACAGTTATGTTGCTCTTTTTCCTCTCTCCTCAAACCATCACATGGAAATCATAACAAAAAGAAATAAAACAAAACCAGCTACCAAAAAACACCTACCCACCTAAATCTTTCTTTCTCTAATAGTCGCGGTATCCATTCTAACTTCTCCAGCGTAGAATCATTCCTGGAACGGTCGCCAGATATCTTTGACCATTAATTCTTACATTGCGACAAAGAAATATTTAGTTACAGGGTATATTCCATATATCCAGCGTTCGCATGCATGGCTTTGGTGTTTGCATCCGGGAAAACCTTCCTATGGGCATTTAATTGTCTCTCGAGGTCGCTGACTCTGCATTCATGTGCTACCGTCTTTCGATACTAAACTGTGCCAGTTATATCTTTATCGCCCCCCCTCTTCAAAAGACTGCTGTATATTAGATGCAATAGCTGACATTATAGAAAAGACACTTTCGCTCCATCCATCTGTGAACATCATTGTCTTCCGTGACTTTAATGTTCATCACGACACGTGACAGAAACATTCTAAAAATACTGATGTTGCCGGTATACAGCCATTAAATTTGTCTATTGACGAATACCTACACCAAAATCTTGGACTTCCCACTCGTTTCACTAGCCAAATGGAGCAACATGCTACTATGTCTTACCGTCTCTCCTAGCTCTTGCCAAGCTTTACAATACAGCCCTCTTTGTAATTTGGACCACTCTGTGTTAAGTATTGATATATCCTTCCAATCACACATTAACCAGGAATTCTATATGCATGAGACATGTTTCCGGCACCAGCATGCCGATCCGGACAAAATCCGTGATTTTATTTGTGACGCCTTTTGGACTTCCGTTTTCAAACTCCCAATTGAAAAATACGTCACTGAGGTTTCTTCTTGGGTTAAAGCCGGCATGGACGCTTTCATCCCTTCTTGGAGATTCCAGGTGAAAACGCAACCCTCTCTATGGTTCACATCAGCATGCACGGCCGCCATAAGACAGAGGAACCACTATTTCCGGAGAAATGATATTTCGAAATGATATGACCCTACAAACAACTTTACAAATAGCATGATATCAGTTCACAGATAGATAAGAAGAAGAAGAAGAAGAAGAAGAAGAAGAAGAATTAAAAAAAACAAAAAACAAGTCGATTAAGAACAAGAAGAAGAAAAATAAGAAAATAAAAACATTAAGAACAACAACCAAAACAACAAGAAGAAAAAACAAGAATGACAAGAATATTAATAATAAGAAAAAGAACCAGAAGAAGAAAAGCAATAATAATAATTTTAAGAAGTACGAGAAAATAACAAGAATAGGAAGCTCAAAAGAATAATCAGAATAAAAAATTATAAGAATAAGAAGACCTATAAGAATAAGATGAACAAGAAGTTGAGGAAAAAAAGAAAATGAAGAACAAGTACAAAAAGAATATTAATAATAACATTATACATGAGAAGAGAAAAACGAAGAAAAAACAAGAACAATGTCAATATTTAGAACAACAACAACATATACAAGAAGTATTAATATAATAAGAAGAAAAGAAGGTGGATAAGAAGAATGAGAATTATAATGAGAAGAACAGGAAGAAGAACAAAATAAGAAAAGTGATAATAATAATAATAATAATAATAATAATAATAATAATAATAAGAAGAAGAAGAAGAAGAAGAAGCAGAATAAAAATAACAAGAACAAAACAAAAATAACAACGATAATAATAATAAATACATGAAGAATAAAAAGAACAAGAACAAAACAAGATTATTATTATTAATAATAATAATAATACGAAGAGGAAGAAGACAAGAACAAGAATAAGAATAAGAACAATAAAAATAATAAATAGAAGAACAATAATTAAAATTGTATTGGCATATTGAGTTGACAGCAACGATATAAAATGCATCTTTTATCGATGCTTCTAGTCTGCTTGTTTTGAGTCCAATGGTTTTTTCAGGAATTGAATTAAATAACCCCTGGTACTGGGGAACAAGTTCACGTAGCATTAAATGGAGGATTAATAAAATAGCAATATATATATATATATATATATATATATATATATATATATATATATATATATATATATATATATATATATATAATTTATATTTGTATATATTTATATTATATTTATATACTTAATTTATATTTAATTTATATAAATTATTTTATATATATAATATATTTAAATTAATTAAATATATTATATATATAAATAATTTATATGAATTAAATATAAATTATATACTTAATTTATATTTAATTTATATAAATTATTTATATATATAATATATTTAATTAATTTATATAAATTATATATAATTTAGGTCTTGAAAATATATTTCAATTGAGCACTGGTGAATGACAAGCTAATTCTACAAACAACAGCCACCTATGTTAATGCGAATCTCTTCAGTAAAATGGATGGAACAATACAGCTGATTGACATTTGTTTACATTTGTAAAAACAATACGCTAGATTTAGCTGCCTCATTCTGAAAACAGCTAGGTGGTAGAAACTCTGACTGACACCAAATCGGTTTGTTTTCAATCCTGGCTTGAGGCATTCGGATGTCTATCCGCACTGAGGGGCTGCGATACAGCGAAACAGAACTATCTGCGAATATATATATATATATATATATATATATATATATATATATATATATATATATATTAGATGGAAAGAGATCGGTAATCCGAATCTTATACAGAACCTCTTCATATCCACATTTTCTTTCACTAAAACCGAAACTTTATGTAGCGGAATGAAGAAAGATGACAACGTCAAAATCGTAATAAAAAATCCCAACTTCAACGTTACCGAATTCGAAAAGTTTTTGGTACAATGTATATTATCAGCCACGCTCACAAACACGGATGAAAGTATGCTACCCAGGAGATATATACGGGTACTAGAAAACTGCACGACGATATCATCATATCTTCCATGACCTCGAAGATATCGTCATATCAACAATAACATCATATCATCGATATCATCCGACAAAGGAGGCGGAATAGTTAAAATGGAAACCAACATCAACATTGAAAAATTGGAATACCTCCAATATAACGACATCTACACAAAAACCAATGAACAAACAGTAAACACAGACTGACAAAGGTTCAACAAAACAGTGAAGACAATACTGACATATGAAAACAAATACTGTACCAGATTAAAAGATTACCACACCGCCACACACAGAATATACGGCTTACTCAAAACACACAAACCCGACACACCTATCAGAACCATTGTGTCCGGTATCAATAGTGTACCCCGCAAATTATGCAGAACCATTGCAAAAGTCAACATTCTGTGACTAGGAACCGTCAACGCAACTCATATCAACGAGTCTAGTGACGTAATCCAGGGAATACGAAACATCAATATGGAAAACATGGTCATGGCGGGCCAAGACATGAAATCATTATACACCAACATGCCCATACCGAAAGGCCTCAAGATATTGAGAAACCACCTCAAAAATTCCAGAGAAAAGCTTCCTCTATCAGTCGACAAAATTATAAAAATCTGCCAACTAATCACGAACTACTGCTTCTTTGCTTTCAACAATATTCACGGCAAATAAAAATTTGGCTTATCAACTATCAGAGGTGTTCTCGCTTGCCTTTTTCTAAAATTCTTAGAATACGGTCCATTTAGACACACCATAACAAACAGCCCTACTTAGCTAAGATATATAGATGACGTCCCCAAGAAACAAATCTATTAGACATAATATTGAAACTTAATAAGGTTTAACCTACCACTTAAATCACACACAAATTTGAAATAAACAATTCTCTAAATATCCTTGACATCTTATCAATACGCAGCAATGAGAAATTAGATTTAAATGTATATAACAAATCAACAAACTGAAATGATCTAATCAACTTCTCTTGCAACCACGAACAAAAATAATATCTGGACTAAATTTACAATAAAAACCTTAGGATATGCAGTAAGGAATTCCTAAAAGAAGAGAGATATATTGTAAAAACTTTCAAACTTCTCCAGTACCCACATGATTTTACTCCAGAAACGAGCTTAGAAAGATCAAAATTCACAATACTGCATTCTAACAGACTTTCCACGAAAATCACTAACACATTAGTCATCCCTAATACTAGGATCGTTACCACCACCTGCAAGACAATCGGAGCTATAATAAAGACGTAAAATAATATCCAGCACCAATACAAACACCGGGATTTACCAACTAAATGTTTAAGATGCAAAAATTTTTATGGCCGGGAGATATCACGTGATCTAATTACTCGAACCTTCAAACACAGGAGAGAATTATGTTTGGACAATCGACTGAACTCGTTTCTTTTTTCCTCGAAACAATGCTGCACATAATTTTAATTTCAGTAATGCCAAGATAATTAAAAAATTAGTTTAATGAGAAAATACATTGGAAACTTAATAATAACATTATTACCAAGTGTAAATACCCGCCTAAAACATTACATTATGTCGCCATCTTTTTTCGATTCCATTCTCTTATAGCTACTTAATACAAACAGTATATTCCTAAAGAAGAGTGCCATAAGATTTGCTGCTGTGAGGATTGGCCGAAAAATGGCATGATATAACCCCCACTAGAAAGACAGACGCACACAATTACAAAATACACATTACCATTCGTTACCCATTTAAACATAAAAAAGATGTTCACACTCCTGCAATCGCAGTGAATTATACACGGTTTTAATACACGTGACACGTGTTTGACCAATGAGCAGTGACACAAACATAATTGAAAATATCAGTGTTGTTGGTGATAGTATTAAAATCAACAAAATTAAGGAGTTTCGCAGATCAATGAGGGGAACGAGAGCGCGAAAGACAACCATTTCAATATTGTTAGAATGTTTCCCATATATTACATCCCTTAAATTAAGGGGTGTGCTAAATGAAAAAGAGCAATAAGAACAGACGAAAGCACATGAAAGAATCATCAGTTTCTCGACAGACAATTCCCTTGATACTGAAAGTTTTTCCCGAATATACCGAGGTCATGTATATGTATTCTAGAGTCTTTTCGACAAAGAGAAAAATTGTTGGGAACAGACAATTCTTTGAAAGCAATTGAAGAATTTCATTTAGTTTAGCAAAGTGCGAAGATGTCTTGAGAACATTTCAAGAGAAAAAAAAATGACACTAAAGAAACTGGAAAGTATTCAACAAAATATTGGAAAAATAAAGTTTGAGAGGGCTACGTGATTTTTTTTTTACTGGATTAATCTGATTTCTTTTCAGTGTACCTGTCATAAGAAGGTTTTTGTTTAGAAGATAAATGCAAAAATAATTATCACTATTTGTCATCAATGTCAATACAAACTGCTAAATGGTGGCTAAGTTTAGAGCTTAATGTTGCCTCCAGATAGCCCCCACTCCGGAAATACATGCAAGAACACCTACACCATGAGCTGTATAGCACTACTAATATCTAGGTACTAGCAGAATGGCCCGGCGTTGCCCGTGTTTGATTCAAAATTGGTACGACACAGACCGCAATCGCTGTCACTTGACTTAAAATATTTTTGCTCTTCCTTGCCTTTAAAGGAGTGCCCTTTGCCGTGCTGATGTTGATACATGCCTTACTTCTTGACTATCTCACTTTGCTATATTTTCTAAGCTCTATACTAAACATAAAATCTGTAACGAAAAAAGAACTAAAGAAAATGAACACAAAACGATCAGCTTTAAAAAAGGATTCGTAACTGGAAAAACAGAATGAAAAAAGAATGTTAACAACAAATACTTTTTCACACCCAACCCAGTTCTGCGGAATCAGAATCAACGTTGAGTTTAAGCAAGCGAATGAGCCAATTGGAGTAAAGTGCCATGCAGATTTAAATATTTCCCAATTGTGACGAATGCAGCTATCAATTTTTTTGCATGTTAGCATGCTAGTTAACATTCGTGTCAGTTAGCTGTTGGCTCTCAGGCTGGCCAATAGAATCTTTCTGCCTATTCGTGGCAGCCAGCTATAGAATCTCATTCTGGCCAGTAGACAATGGCCGCAAACTACATGAAAACTGCCGTATAAGCAAGAAAAAATCGATTATTCCCACTATCGAAGGAAGTTTGTGAAATGCAAAGTCTGTTTTGGCCTTCCCGCTAACTTGGGACATGTACATGTAAATTTTGGTGCAAATCCGTCGAAAATTGTGGTCGTGCATTCGTTACACACACACACACACACAGACACACACACACACACACACACACACACACACACACATCCTGCCTTTTATAGGTAGGATTATGCAACTCGAACCAACCTCTCTAAGCGCTACTAAAGAGTCCAAAACACCAGTGGGATGCAACAAGGAGAGAAATGCTGACTCGTTACTTTCTTAATGACAATTCGCAGCCACTGACAAGTCAGATCACCTCATAGTTATGATATTTAAATTATTAAAGCATAGGAAGAAGACGGGACCTGTAAACCGTATCCTAAAGAGGAAACAATGGATAGACATCGTCTCCAGTTCAATAAACATGGAAGAAAAGTAGTTGTATAGGAAAAGTATTTTACTCTGAGATGAAATTAAGTTCAACTTGCAGTAAAATTAAATGTTTGTTCAATGAACACTAACAGTTGCCTGAATTCACATTTAACATTAGCAAATATGACGTAATTAAGCAGACACGAATTGTCGGTGCTTCAGAAACGAGCGGTCGAACGAACAATCAAAAACTGCTGAAACTTTATTTAGTTTCGAATTTTAGATGCCCAAAGATAGGCAGAGGAAAAGAAATATGCATTTATTTGAAAAGAGCATTCTAGCTTGTTAAAAGCTAGGAAAAAATAGAAATAAACAACCTGAAGAAATAAGTACTAAATAGCAGAGATAAAGAAATAAAAATAAAGATTTTCTATATGGTTTAATGTCTTTTTTTTAATGTCGACATCGATAAAGAAACTGGTCATTCTTTTACAGACGAAGGATTTGCATAATGATTAACAATGTCCCTGCTAGACGGAGATATGCATGATCTCCAAAGTTTACTTTATAACTTTGACAATAAATAAATAGAGAATCGAAAACATGAAACAACATTAAGTAGAGAATACAAGATAGAAAGGGGAGAAAAATAAGATACTAATGTCAGCAAGGATAATTATCTAGGAAGGAGACTGAAAATAATACATATAAAACAATGATAAATACATAAATTTATTTATGGGAAAAAAGCAGATAGATAGATAGATAGATAGATAAATAGATAAGAAAAAACATACACATAACGAGACCAAGAGAATAGTGATATAAGATATATAGAAAGAAATCTGTTAAATGAAATAGGAATTGTGCAAACAATATTTAAATCAAGGAGAGAAAAACGAATAGGAATTTGAGAAAGTATTTGTGAGTCAGAAGTATTAGGGTGCCACAGAATGGGCGCGGATAGAGTGAGGGAGAGAGACAAGTAGATAAATGATGAAAAATAAAGAAATAATATAGAACTATGGGTGAATGAACAGAAAGGGGAATACAGAGGCGTCTTACAAATAGACTAGAATTTAGAAATACTGTTGAGAATACGATCTGTTATATATATATATATATATATGTATATATGTGTGTGTGTGTGTGTGTGTGTGTGTGTGTGTGTGTGCTATCACCCGTGTTATGTTGGACTAAGAGCAATTATGAGGCGATTCCGTTCTCCTCAAAATCTGCAAGATCCCAATCAGCGGCCTTGTTGACAGATGTAGTTTATCGTCATACCAAGGAATGGTTAGTGAGGAAATCCGCATCAAAACTGGAAAGAGCGATAAAAGCTACTGGAATTGAGTAACCAATTCCCTGAAAATTTTATTTAAGATAAAGTTGTTTGAAATCTAAATCGACAGTAGTACTGACTGTTCGGTTAATTAATGCGAAATATTTCCTTATGAGGAAACAGTTAATATTAACATAACCATTTAGACCTCTGGTTTATATTAAATTAGTTTTTGCTTCAGGGAAGTTTGATTGACAACAATATAATTTTGAAAAATAGTAAATGTCTATGTTTTAGAAGCATTAGCTTTTGTGACTCTTATATATATATATATATATAGAGAGAGAGAGAGAGAAAGAGAGCGAGGAATGGTAAGTAAGTAAGAGCGTGGGTGGTATGTAAAGAAGAATAACTACAACAGAACGATCGACATAGTTGGATGGCAAAATAATATGAAAAATGGATTCATGTATAAAATTTCACAGCACAATTAAGAATGAGATATACATAGATCTACATGTTACTCTCGGGAAATATTCAACAGATGTGACAGATGGTAAACAAAGTAAAAACAGAACTTGTTTTCAGAAAAACAATACGAAAGAAAAATAATTTTCTAACTTTACTGATAAACAGAGAAGAAGAAATAAAAGTAGCCGATAGCATAACAGAAGAAAAGTAGTAACAAATGATTATATATATATATATATATATATATATATATATATATATATATATATATATATATATTGAGAACTATCTCATTAAATAATTTAGACAACTCTTGTCTACTTATTTTCAGTTTGATCATTTCATATTCACTTGGACAACCTTTTTGGAGCCGTTACTGTATGAGACAAAATTGCCGTCTTGATACATTTTATTTAATTATTCAAAGTATTTCCGACATATCACAATGTCATAATCAGTTTATTGTTTATTGATGATGATATTGTGCTATGAAAACAAAACTTCCAGAATCTACACATATATATGAAACCATGCAGCAAAAATGCACGCAAATATATATATATATATATATATATATATATATATATATATATATATATATATATATATATATATATATATTGAGCAATAAAAAATATATTAAAAACTTAAAATCTTCAGACACACTGGGATTCCTCGACGAGTTTCGGCAAAAATGGCCATCATCGGGAGAAGAAATATTTCTACTTGCTGGTAGCAGTAAACTACAGAAATGAGTGTCTTGATGGAGAAAATGAACTTTTGTCTGTAGTTTTCACTTGTTTTTTGTTTATCTTTTTAACATGAATCTTTTAACCTTCCTTGTGTTGGTCAAACAGTCTCTTTTGAGTTGTTATTTGAGAAAAGAGCTGGATGGATCTATGCTTCCCTGAATTTCCTTGGTCAGTTTGACAGTTTTATTGGTTCCTGGAGAGGGGATGTGTCTCTGTTTCGTGTTTGTGTGTGTTATCATTTGGCTCATTAGGGAGTGAGTGAGTATGATGTGTGTAAGTGTGTATATTCGTGTGGGTGTGTGTATAAGTGTGAGGCCTCAACACCTCCGTAAGCATGTCTGTCTTGTGTGGGTGAGAAATGTGAGTAGGTTTTGATTTGTTGAGTTATATATTAGTACTATGCATATTGCTAAATTTATGGTTTATCCCAGCTGGATATTGTGTTTTTAGACGTTGTATCCACTTATTATGTATATATATATATATATATATATATATATATATATATATAATCAGGTAGAGATATGTAAATTGTCCTCATTTTATATTTTTAGTTTCCCAAAGCACGTTATTTGTTTTTGATTTTTTCAGTTGGGTAACGTTTATGAGGAAAGTAGCACCATGGTTCAATTCTAGGAAATTGCGAATGGATAGCTGTTCTACTGAGAAGCTCCAATATGAACATTTCAGAATGTTTGTCTGTCCAGTGCAGAGGATTCGGAATGATTTGACTGTCTCTAATAGTGATCACTAGTGATGGTGAAGTTATGCCTCCAATCATCTTCCAACAGGGTATCAGACTCAGCACGAAGGCCGATATCAGGTGCCTCGAGAAAGTCTTGCAGCCATGGGTCAAAAGGGTAGGTGCTAGATGATGCTATGTCTGGTAACAGGTCTCTGTCTTGACATACTAGCAGGAGAACACAGAAATGGTTGTGAGACAATATCTACAACCACATCACCCCTTACATCTAACTCCCCCGAGAGCACCCCTAAGATTATTACATGAGGGGCTAAGTTGAGCGAGAGAGCAACAAAACCTTTAACACCAATGATGAGCTTTAGTTAAGGATCATTTCACGTTTCACTAAATAACATAAAAAAAAACGCCAAGAAGAGTTGCAGGATATTCTGAACTTGTCGAGTTCTAGTCAAATCCATTACATTCACTTACGTGCTAATATCCTATTCTTCTCAAGCTAGGGGTAAATAGCAGGACCTCCTGGGTTATATAACCTTGGATGGCGACTGGTCTACAGCAGAAAGAAGTGGCACCCTACTGCGGGAAAAATGTCTGCTTCTTCCGTCATGTATTGAAATATATATCATCGCCTAAGCGTGTATCGCAAATGGCACATAATTGATTTCAATATATTTTTGTGCAATTTTGGTAAATATATATTTTAAAATATGATGTCAGTATTATTTTCATTTCTGCATAATTTAGACGACAATTTATCTATCGCTATCCGGATATATATATATATATATATATATATATATATATATATATATATATATGTATATATATATATGTATCTGCAATCAATTCCAAAACTATAGATTCGATCAGAATTTAAAACACTATTCTGATTCAGAATCAGGCATATATAAAATATATTGCCAAAACGGTCCCTCGCAATATATTAAAGAAACATGCAGAAATTTAAGCAAAATATCTCTGAGCTCAAATTGCATATACATAAAAATTTCTCAAATGCACTAGTCTTACAGAGAAAATAAATGCAACCACAAGTCTGATATGAATAATGCAACATTTAAAAGAAATTAATTAACTCAGAGAAAAAAATCTCGAGAGAGTCGCTATCGAATCTAATCAAAAAATAAATCTACGCTTAGACTTCTTCCCAATCTCACCTTTCCTGAAAGAATTGCTGCTTTCCCAAACAAAGACACATACACATACACACACACCATATATATATATATATATATATATATATATATATATATATATATATATATATATATGTGTGTTTGTATGTATAAATATATATATATATATATATATATATTTATATATATATATATATATATATATGTAAGATCAATTGTGGAACAAATATTTATCAAAATTCGAGAGTATAATGAAATAAAAGAACATATAGGAAACGTCAATCAATCTAACATGTTTCACTGTTATTAATGCTTCGTCAGAGACTTAGAGAAAAAACAGACAAAAAAAAACACTGATATGTACAATTATATATATATATATATATATATATATATATATATATATATATATATGGATATACCTATATTTAGCGCTGCTTTACCAGAATTTCATTTATAGAACTTTGTGTTTCCTCATGTTTTCAAATACCTTTCAACCATCTGATGAATATTCATGAACTTTCTTAAATATAAAAACAAGATAAACCAATGAAATGCTTGCTTTTGTATAAAAATAATTGCCTTGATAAATTCCCTCAGATGACGAAACCCATCGGCTCCGTAGTGTTACTTCTTATTTTTATTAATTTTTTCATTTACATATATATTCCATCTGAAAATAATTTGCACACACACACATACACACACACACATAATCGCACATACACACGCACACACACACACACACACACACACTCACACACACACACACACACACACACACATATATATATATATATATATATATATATATATATATATATATTGAGAGATAGATAGACAGGCAGATAGATAGATAGATAGATGAGGATATTTTTTATATCATTTCACCAAGGATGCCAGTAACGCACAGGAGTGAAAGTGAAAGTGAAAGTGTTTATTGAGAATGATAGCAAAGGACAATAAGATGAACGTGATTCAAGAAGATAAAAAATAACGATTGACGTTGCACTTAAATTTTTGAAGATTATAGTTATTTGGGAAGCAAGGAAACGGAAAGTGGAAAGTGCTTGGTAAAGAAAGATTTAGAGTAGAATTGGCGATGGCATTTCACATCTTCAAGAGTAAAATTGTGGGTCGTAGGAAAAAAATCTCGCCAGAGCATTTGCAATGAAAATATTTGTTGAAAACTCAAAGAAAAGCCATGTCACATCGGTGAGAAATTGACTGAAGTCGAGATGCCAGGTCAGGATCGATTACATTGCAGATCCTTCTTTGGATTTTGCATGAATCTCTAGATATACAACAGGAACACCAGAGTAAATACGACAAAATATTCCATGCATGGACCCATGGTAGATTTGTATATCTGCAAGACGGCTTCTGTCAAGAAAGAATTTCTGGCACGACACAGTGACCTAAATTTCCTTGCAGTAGATGTAAATATAGATTCGATGAATTCGCTCCACTACATGTTAGCGGAAAACGTGAGCCAATGAAAGCGTAGTGTGTAGCTGTCAGCCATGATGATGAATGTCAGAAAAGGTTCTCTTTGGTGGTTAAATAAATGCAGTTTTATTTTGAAGGCGTTAAAATTACAAGCCATTTCTTTTCCAGTTAACCACAGTCTGGAGGATATTTTCAAGAGCAGCTGCCAGGTTTATTTTTTCTGGGGGATTTGCTAATCAAACAGAAAATGTTAGTGCCATCTACATAAATACATAGTTAAGGACTGATGACATCGGGCTGATTATTGATGAAGATCAGTATAGTCATAGGACCCTGGGTAGAATCTAGCATTCTTAAGGACCTGGAAGCTTGCCTGTTTAACATCATATTCTTTTTACGACTGGACAGGAGCGATGGGAGAAAACCAAATATCCGTTCTCTGACAGCGTAGTCCTGGATATGCATAGAACGCTAGCAGCCAAACCCTGTCGAACGTATTCGAGATATCTAGTCACCAGATTCGCCGTTCTTATCTAGAGCTTGATATACAAATTTAGTGATGTCATTAATACATTAGCGGTAGGTCTGGACGAAACGGAAGCCATACTATTTGTCCGAAAAGAGGCAGCTAAATGTAAGGTACTTAACCTCTTTCGCATTGATTACAGCTTCGAATACTTATTTCTAAAAACGGTAATTGGACGAGTCAGGATATTCTCCAGAGTTCTTAAAAACAAGAACTATAGAGAAAGTTTTCCAACAAGCTTGAAAGAAAATTTTCAAAATATTAAGTAGAAAGGACAATATTAATAGAAACATCAATACGAAATAGATGGAGATTAATGTATATTGGAGCAGCAAGCTTTCATTGAACTATCTTCTGTTAAGCATAACAGACAATTTTTTAGATTTTCCTGCGTTCCTACGTCTCTGTTTCGTGGGAGTAAGGTGATCTCAAAATTATCCAAATTGTCGATTATTACAAGAGCTTTCGGCCAGTTACATAGACGAGGCGAGGGTGTTAATTTCTCTTCATGTAGTGATTTTTAAGATAATTTTTCCATAAATACTCCGACAAACATTCAAAACAACACAAAAATAATGTATAACTGTAAGAGTTAACAGATGAAGAGAAATTAACACCCCCTAAAATAAGGCCTGAAAATGGCTAAAGAATAGCCGAAAGCGCTTGAGACAATTAATAATTTTGTTATCCCACAAACGTACACACATGCATCACACACACACACACACACACACACACACACACATATATATATATATATATATATATATATATATATATATATATATATATATATATATATATATATATATATATATAAGTAAATTGTTAGAGGTACAGAAACATAATATTGCAAGGAATGGATACAAATTATTTACTGAAGGCATTATGAAAAATAAAAAAAAATAAGAGATGATAACACTTACAGAACAGACCAACCGGTTTCGTTCCCAAGCTCATCATGGTCGACTGGGAACAATTTAACAATTATCGCAAAATATATTGACTCACACAAACACCCTACATACAATTAAAACATTAAAGAATGAAATGATTAATGCTATGAGGGGAAAAAAATCAAACCGCGCGAATTTGCACAGCACAAAGGGAAAAAACATAAAAAAAATGGGGAGTGTGAGGGGAATGTATGATCCACACTAGAGTCTCAATATCCTGAAGCCTCAGGAGACAGTCTTTTTGCTTGCAAAGAGAAGGTTCCCTGGGACAAATATACAGAGACTCAAGTGCCCTCTAATGAAATGGAGAGTGAGAACTGGACAGTACAGTAAACCAATTCGGACTAAAATTCATTGCACAAACCCTGCAATTTATAAAATCTTCAGTGATCCATGATCCGGAAATATTAACCAGCTGGCTCTTACGGGCATCCGGATTAAGAACTCGTAAAAAGAACCAATAAAAGGAAGCTGCAAATAAATAGGACATTTCTGAACTAAGTATTGTTTTTCCTTTAGAAAGAGTATCACTAGGATATCGATTTTTTA
>CAHIKZ030000880.1:697500-710000 GCA_903632075.3 Acanthosepion pharaonis
CAATGTACTCATTTATTCATAAAATTATAATCATTGACTAAATTACTAAAAAAATATGCAGTAGTAATAAGTAAATCCTAATTATTTACAGTTTTATAAAGTTTCAATAATTTGACAATTAGCCGATGTTATGCGAACCATTGCAATAAATAATATAATAAATAATTAGTGTAATGAAAGAATATAATAAATAGTGTACATAACTTTTTTGACATTGGGAATGTTCATCGTGTGGTTGAAAAGAAAATGTATAAATTCAAATTCATACGTTGAGGTTTTATTACAATACTAATCAGCGGTTAAAACTGCCGAAAAATTGAGGTACTTGCAAAAACGTTGTCTTGGGATAGAAACGTAATATTGTCTCTGGGTCTGATTGCCGACAAGTGTACCCATGTATTCATATTCTTCATTCACACATATATTCAAATTTCCTATATTTATAAGCACAATTATTTATGCATTTATATTAATGCCTATAAAAGAAATAAGGTTACACACACACATATATATAACCTTATATATATATATATATATATATATATATATATATATATATATATATATATATATATATATATATATATATATATATATATATATAAAAGTTGTCTAATAATGTAATGAAATGCATTATGTTAGTTATATATGTTTACTCATATGCACTGCATATACTATCGCACGAATTTACTGAAAAAATGAAATTATAACATATCTAAAAATCAAGGAAGAAATTAGTTAAATAGCTTATGAAGCTTAACAAATAATACAATCTTCACGAAAAATGAATAGCCATATTAGTTAATATTACCGGAATACATACATTATGAAATCGGATTTGCGCCTTTTAAAATATATTGTCAGTGGAATCGAATGGCAATTAGATACAAATATACATATGTTTATAAATGTGTGTGAACACACACACACACACACACACACACACACACACACACACACACATATATATATATATATATATATATATATATATATATATATATATATATATATATATATATATATATATATATATATAGGCACATAATACAAACAAACACGCATACATATTTATGCATTCAATTACGTATATATATAGACACACATACGCACACACACGTATTCATATATATATATATATATATATATATATATATATATATATATATACACAAAATTATTTGCCAATTATATTCGGTATACGAAAACATGTATAACAAGAAGTCTCATGTTACAATCTCTCTGACCAGAGCTCAATTAGGTCTCATTTATATACATATGGAGACCTGCCAAGCTCCATCCACAAGGCATAAGCGTTGACATTACAAATATAATAGCTTCATTCACATGTAAAATAAAGACTAAGAATTATCAATAAAAAAAACAGAAATTGGGATCGCTATACACCATCAACTATGAACACCGGCTTCAATTTTCTAACCCTGTTGAGAATATGAAACATTCCTATAACTCTAGATACATCAGTAAATTAAATCCACATATTCAGTTAAATTGAAACTAAAGTCATCCTTGATAAGGATTACAATTATAAACGAAAGCTCTCGGACATACAGAACATTCGGACAGTCTGTATATAATTTAGGTCCAGAAAAGAAAAAAAAATATATGAGAAAACAAGAAACAGAAAAATAAATCTCATAAACTCAGTACCTTGTCAGCCGTTTTTTTTCTTTAACGAAAATTGTATAAAAAATATAGATTGCTGCACACACACACACACATATATATATATATATATATATATATATATATATATATATATATATATATATATATATAAGCATTACGCCCCGAGCAAGGCTTGAAGCCAATAGGATGCAGGGGTTGCAGAAGATTTGGAGCGAGAGCAGATATGAGTGATAGAAGGAAGGATGAGGAGAAGGATAGTGGGTAGATCAAGGTAACTGGAGATGTCGATTGACATTACATTTGAATAGTTGGACATTATAGCTCTCAGGGAAACAGTAATTGGGAAGGGTGTTCCACAGGCGAGAGGTGCGAGGTATGAAGCTATTGGAGTAGAAGAGACGGCTACATTTAAAAGTTTCTACAGTGAAAGGGTGTGAGCGGGATGCCAGCTTCGTAGGGCGCTTGAATTCATGAAGTCTGGGAACCAGTGAAAGCAGCTCCTCGGAGCAATTACCATGAAAGTACTTGTAAAAAAAGACAGAGTTGACGGCGCGTCTGTGAGAGAGCAACTGTAGGCGAGATACCAGATCAGGGCTAATTATATTACATATCCGTCTCTGGATCTTGTCAAGAACTCCGAGGTAAACAGAAGGTGCTCCAGACCATATATGGCAGCAATACTCCATGCAACGGCGAATGGTTGATTTGTATATTTGAAGTATCGATTCCGGGGAGAAAAACTTCCTGGCGCGGCTCAGGGAGCCAACTTTCCTCGCGGTGGACGAAGCAATGGACTCAATGTATTTGTTCTATCTCAGGTCAGCAGTCAACGTGAGACCGAGCAGACGCAGAGAGTTGCTCTCAAGAAGTTGACTATCAGACATTCTAATGGGGGGTAGGGAAGAATCTCTATTGTAATTAATAGAGAGTAGTTTAGTTTTTGAGGTGTTAAAGTTGACCAGCCAATTCTTGCCCCAATTAACAACCGATTGGAGGTCCATTTCAAGACGAGCGTCAAGGTTAGTTTTGTCAGCGATACTAGATTTGTTTTTGAGGCAGGAGTAAATTGTAGTTTCTTCCGCGTAGATGCCAACTTGTGAATCTATGGCGTCAGGAAGGTCGTTGATATAAATAAGGAATAGAGTGGGCCAAGGATGGAGCCTTGGGGAACACCTGCGTTCGTTGAGAACGATCTTCAATTCAATTCACGGTTTGACAGGAATGATTGTACCTGTAATACCATAACCCTGGAGCTTGAAGAAGGCCAGCATGCCAAACCCTATCAAACGCCTTGTAGATGTCTAGGGATATATATATATATATATATATATATATATATATATATATATATATATATATATATATATGGATATGGAAGGTTTTGCCGCATATGACAAACAAGGGCATTCGTATGATTTTTATTGTGTTTTTTGTAGAATTCTTTCTAAAGAACAGTACTAATCTGTTTTTACTTAAAGTGTGCCAAATTGTCTTTAAATTTTTAGTAGATGTACACCATTTTCAATTGAAGCCACGTACCATTTGAAGGAATCGGAATAAACGCTACTATCATAAAATTCAACACAGAAATTACATCTTAAATGCCAATCATATAAGAAATTAAGAACAATTAGCTTGAAATCGCTTACAGTAAGAGGCGATATGTCTTAGAACAAGAGGACAATTTTTACACTGTAACGGACAATTTTTACACTGTAACTTCGGTTTCTTTTCTGCAATTTATATATATATATATATATATATATATATATATATATATATATATATATATATGTGTATATCTTTCTCTCATTCTCTCTCTCTCTCTATATATATATATATATATATATATATATATATAGAAAAAGTTGCAAATTAAAAAAATAATGTTTTATTTTATGAAAGTATTTATTTATTTTATATATATTTGATATTTCAAATTGTCCTCAAACTTTCATCAGAAATGACTGTTTGTTACATATCATATATATATATATCTTTCTCTCTCATTCTCTCTCTGTATATATATTTTTTTTCCGCGAATATTAGGGTTATATTTGTTACCCGTCCTGTTTTCTCTTCCATTCTTAAGGACGTCCCCCACTAACGCCATCATTTTAATTCAGTCATTTATCAATATAAATGTAGTGAGGGTGTCCCAGCTTTTGGATTCGAGAATAAAACAACACTTACCGACCAGGATTTTCAATCTGGATCGCAGGAAGAGCCAACTAACGAATTCTTCTGGCTCTGCTATTGATGAACATATAATAAATAGTAGGAAATGTGTGGAATATTTTAGTGGTAACCGATTTCTGATTTTATCTATGTCTCATTCCACATTTCCCCTCAAGGTTCTAGAGTCCTTGTATATCAGATCCCTTGAGCCTTCCCTTTGTAACCAGAACGAATGCTTACTGGTTCTGAATGTTATTGGACTCTAGTTTGTTGAAATTTATATATTTTTTTTTATTCCATTCCATTCTATTCTTTAATATAATTTACACGTTTTATATTTTTTATTCCCAGAAAAATGAACTTGATAATTCCTGGGACGAAACAGGTTGTTCTTTTTTTTTTCTTTTTTTTAAGTTTTTAAAAAATATGCCTTGTAAATTTTGCTTTTTCAAAGCTAATATTAAATTCTGTCCCACAAAATCTTATTTAAATATACATACACACACACACAAACACAAACACACACACACACACACATATACATATATATTTCTTTCCCCTTCTCTCTGTGTGTGTATATATATATATATATATATATATATATATATATATATATATATATATATATATATAATAAATAAACATAAGCCAATTTTCTTTATTAACTTTCCAGAAACTCCTGCATCCTACAGTCATTACTACTGCTTTCAACTTTCTTTAGTGCAAATATATTTTCGGTGAAGTTTTCGTAAGCAAATCGACGAGGGACATTTCAAGCCGATTAACGTGAATCTCTAAAAAGTGAATGGGGATTGCTATACAGTATTTCCCTTACATTTCTTCATACGTTTTTTTAATTAAAATCTGTTTTGTGATTATGAATTCATATCTTTTTCATAGGTAGACGTAAAGATGAAAGCCATAATTTCTGGTTAAATGTGAACGATGATGCGGATATATAAGGAAATGATGTTTGGTAATAATATATGATTACAAAAAAAAAACACAGATGGAAAGAAGCAATAAATAGTGAGTAGGAAGAACAATAATGTAAGAAAAAAAACGTCAAGGAAATCTCAGGCAAAATTTCGAAGAATTATAGAAAAAAAAGTATAGATGTTACGAATTCGAAAAGAAAAGGACATAAATTCTGGAGAAGAAGAAGATATAAAAATGGAATGAAAAACAATGAATTGGAATTTACAACAAAAAATGTTAAACGAACCTCATCGTACGATGAAGAAACCGAGAGAGAATAATAGAAAAATATACATGTGATATATATATATATATATATATATATATATATATATATATATATATATATATATATATATATATAATCCCTGTCCCGGTTGACATATTGATATACAAGTGGCAACAATAATTTTTATTTTAAAAAGTATAAAATATATATATATATATATATATATATATATATATATATATATATATATCAAGGGATTCTTATTAACGTTGCTCCCCAAAATTTCCACATTATTATATATTACTTTTGAATAAATGAATTATAGCATTCTATATTCAAGCCAGAGGAGGCATGGATAGCGGCTCGGATTGAGGAATCGGAGAGTCGAGTTCGAATTCGTGTCAAATCCATTACATTCACTTACGTGCTAAAAACTTTGGGAAAAGTATAAATCCCCTTTTCTGTTTGTTCCTTAATCTAGTCCAAAATATACCAGGATGTAAACGAAGAAATTTAAACTACCACACAGTCACCACATTGATTCTTGATAATGACTGTGATGTTGGAAAATAAGTGCACAATCAATAACAAAATATTCATTTCTTAGAGTTTATACAAAAAGTTGAATCAAATTCTCATAATAAAAAATTAAAATGCTGGTTCATTTTAATCTCACTTCTCTTCATGTACACACACACACACACACACACACACACACACACACACACACACACATATATATATATATATATATATATATATATATATATTATAAATTAATTGATTTAAAATATGGTTATTTTCGCACAGTTTCAACCATGTTTCAAAAATAGAAAGCTAAAAACCCTAAATTTTTTTTGCAAATAAATTAAAAGCATTACATCTTCTTGAAGATGAAATGGAACTAATGCTTTTAATTTATTTGCAAAAAAAAAATTAGGGTTTTAGCTTCTATTTTTGAATTCGTTGGCTATCTGATTATATATATATATATATATATATATATATATATATATATATATATATATATATATATATAATGACGTCATACGTTATTAAATGGGCAATGTCTGACAATTAATTATTAAGACATTTTTTTTGTTTTTACATTCTTTTTATAGATACAAATATTTAAGTAAATCCTCTGTTAATAATATATATATATATATATATATATATATATATATATATATAAACGGAGCCTGATAAAATAGCCATTGTAACCAGATAAAAAAAAACGACCTTACACAACTCCATGAACTTGACGTATAACAAACACCCTTACTTTCATCAAAGCAGCGATCCCTTGATAATAAAAAAAAAACTAACTCCTGATTACACTTCCATTTCAAAACTATATATGAGTAAAATGTTTCGTTGCCTAGTTATTCCAAACATCGTTTGAGGATGAACATTTAAGGATTAATATTGAAAATAAAATGGAATACGGGTGACCAGTTTGGAAACAGTAGTTTCTGCGTCCCGATGGAATCATATTTAAGTATTAATTATAATTTCGGCTCTACTTCTGTATCGAGCACTTTTTTTTAATTGAAACGAAAACACTAAGGAAAACTTCAGATCATCAATCTAACAGTTCTTTCCTATTATATCAATACACACACAGACGCACACACATATATATATATATAAGTATGTGCGTATGCGTATGTGTGCGTATATGTATTTGTGTATATATATATCTCCTTTCTAAAACCATATCCTTTGTTTTTTTTTCTGTCAAAAATGTAAAAGTAAAGTTATGAAATTAATATAAATAAATATATTGACTGTATATAAATTAGTAATAATGTGGCAGTTTCTTTATTTATAGACGATACGGTAACATTGGATTTGACTTTTTTATAGTAGCTATAAAGACCTTTAAGGTGTACACAGTCCGATCACTACTATAAGTATCATGCCTTTAAGTAATCGTCAGGAGGTCGGCAGCGCAAATGTGTAAATGGGAGGATCTATACCCCCAGGAATGTCTAAGATGGGAAAAAATATATATATATGGACGATGTTAGCGCACCACGCATACGCCAAATAATCACACCTGGAGGAGGGTAAGCATCCATCCGTCCAAGATGAAAATAAAGCCGTAAACATGTCATTACATCCCACAAATAAACAAACAAGAAAAAAATTGTTTCGCCCTATGATTTATTGCTATTTTTATTTTACGATTCCGAGCAGATCTTCGGTAACTGGTGTTTCTATTTTATAAAATAGAAATATTTTACAATAATAATAATAATAATAATAATAAAGAAAAAAAACATTGATGATTTAAGTTTTCCCAAAACACCTGCTTTTAAATAATATAAATATTATTTAGAAAAAAATAATTTTCCCAAAATTTGTTACAATTAAATAAGTGATGGTGGTTGGGTTCTAACAGATGTAAAATGAAAATAATTTTACCCAGATTTAATTAAAAAAGAAAGTTTCTAAAATAATTTCCTTCATTTGTCAATAAGCAATGGAATTTAATTAAAATCCAACGGTTAACTGATTTTGAAAGAATCTCTAAATCAGTGTTTTCAACGATTAAATTTTCCACTACTAATCTTTTGTCCCTCGAAATTTCGATCGTTGTAAAAAAGTATAAAAATATAATTTAATAATAAAAAAATATTGTACATTTGTGGTTAAAAATGCTAATATATTAGGGTGGGAAGCTATGTAGACATATAATTAGACACTGAAATCAATAACGTTTCATTTATATATACAGGCTGCGAGGTATAAATTATCCCCTGAATTACGCAAAAATGAAAATAACATTGGCATCTCATTTCAACAAATATATTTACCAGAATTACACAAAAAATATGTTGAAATACTGAAGAGTAAATTGATATAATAAAAATGCAATTGATTTCAAGCACTACCTCTAGACGACTTTGGAGACTCTTGCAACTCATCTGGACTTTCTTCTTGTTTATGTTGGTGAATGCTGCCATAATACTAGCCTTCAGTTCATATTTGGTATTACAAGGAGATTTGTTGTTCTCTCTCTCTCTCTCTCTCTCTCTCTCTCTCTCTCTCTCTCTCTCTCTCTCTCAACTGTGTCCCACATATAATAATCAATGCGATTGCAATGTTGGGAGTTAGGTGGTCAGATATAAAAGGGGTGATGTCGTCGGAGAAATTGTCTGATATCCATGACTCTGTTCTCCTGCTAGTGCGATATGATGCAGAGTCATGTTGACCGACATAGGTTCTTCCAGCAGTCACCCTCTTCACCCAGAGCAGCACTACCACCTCAGTGCACTCGATGTAGGCATCTGTGTTGATTCTGAGTCCCTCACCAACAAAATCATGAGTTTTTTTCTTATCAGAATGGTCAGTGTACGTTTTCCGAGCTGCCGTAACTTCGCAATCACCGTTAGACCTATGCAGATCTGTCCTCAAATTGATGCCCTTACACTGTGAAATGTTCAGCTGGGGCTTCCGACGCGAATGCCAAGCACTACAGCATGCTGCTTCTAAGTTTCTGGCGGAATCAATTGCGTCATGGTGTTCTTTGTCTCACAGACGATGCCCAACTGACCCTTCTATATTTTGCAGTGGATAAAATTAAAAAAAAATACAAATAACAAACAACGCTCATTAGCGAAACTAAAATAAAATGTTTTCATTATTTCACATCATGTAGTTTGCATAATGCACGGTAAGAGTAATGATTGTATTAGACTGGAATACTAATTTTTTTATTACCAATATCGTCATCATCATCATCAGAAGAAGAAGTTGTCAAATGTTTATGCAGTATGGACTTGGAAATAGAATTTGCCAAAATTTAACATTCAAATGCATCAAGATTTCTGGTAACAATTGGAATATTTAAATTATTAAAAAGAACACCTATACATATTATGCGGGAATCGCAAGAAACACCTGATTATCTTAAATAATAATGATCGTATTCATGAGCATCTTTCACATCTTCAGAAAAAAAAAACTTCATCAAATAATATGCTCAATAGCTTTCTCTACTCTTTGGTAACTGAACTTATTGAATTTAATGGTAATACTAGATTGTCAGCCATGTCACATACGTTTACAATTGCAATTTCAATGTCTAAGCGTAATTTCTATTCTATTGCCCTCTTATGTCACACATATCTCTACGGAATTCACGTCCCGCATTTTGCTTCTCTGTTAATTCTGATATTCAAAACCTTAAATGCAGTATTAAATGGCATCTTCAGTCTTCTTAAATCCTTTTTATTGCCTTTTATTCGCAGCAGCGTTCTCTCAATTTCCGTTACCCTCAGTAATTCCTTTGATTCTTAGTGTTTTATCACCATGCTTAGATTGAAATGCGTAAACATCTTCCTTTAAATTTAGTCTAATTTAAATAAAAAATGGGAATAATATTAATAATAATAATAATAATAATAATAATAATAATAACAACAACAGCTAAACATTTGCCAATAAGCTGAGGTTAGGAGCTTGCATGTGACCATCACCAACATGCCGAATACTCAAAGTTTGGGTGAGGTCTCAAAGCATCAAAAAAATTAATACAATCTGTCATTTTTTTTTCACTGTTAACTTTTGACCACTTGCTGGACAAGATGTGATACTTTCTCGTCAGAAAATCTGCAAGTTTGTTTGTAAAACTGCCTACTTACTAGTCCATGAATTTTTTATCTCTTTTAGGTTAGCTGAGTTTGAAATGTTGAGATTCAAATGCATTCCACGATACAGGAAAGAATCCCAATTTCAGTTATGGTCAGCATGAAGAAAACAATGTCAAATAAAAGATAGCGTCGACTCAGGAGAACGAAGAATAACATTTAAAGAATACGAACACTTCTACTTATGTTGACCCAATAAAAGACCAAAAAGCCTCTCAGCGAGGTATGAATTTTCTTATATGAGCTTACGAAGAGGAATCAAGAAGGGCTGTATATGAGGAATAAAGAAGGGCTGTATATGAGGAATCAAGAAGGGCTGTATATGAGGAATCAAGAAAGGCTGTATATGAGGTGTTGTAGATGAGATAATGGTTAACCCAAGACTTGAAAAGGTTAAGCGTAGTGTGATTGGGAATAACATTTTCTATGGAGTCTGTTCCGCGAAGTTGCAGATCTTGGAAATAAACTGGTTGATCAGGAACGTCTTTCATACTATTGGGGTATAAAAGGAATGAATAAAATTAGTGGCATTTTAGATTTAGCACAGCGGGATTCATCTGCTAGTGTCAGGACTGGTAGGATTAAAGAATATAGGCCATCAAAACTTTTGTCATGGATATAGGGTTAGAGTAGAGAGAGAGCTTACGGCGTATATGTCCCTCGAAAAACAACTAAACAAACAATGGAATACAATGACAAATATTGTTCAGGCATTGTCCCAACGTTACAAATAATCTCGGACGGCTTAATGTAAAATCAAGAGGATCTATGGAAGAAATTAGTCTGGTTCTAAACAAAAGTTCGTAGTGTTTTAAATAATGACAAATATATTATGTGACTGATTATTTAGTTTTTTTACGACTTATCAATGCTTTTTAGGTTATTTGAAGCCAGAAAATATTTTTTTTTATATTTTAAGGTTCTGTTATAATAGTAGTGGATCAGTAAAACAAGTCTTAATATTTAACCCAAAGCAAATGGGGAGAAAAGATATATTCATAACTTTATTTGAACGTAAGTGATTATAAGGTAACCTAGAGGAATTGAACTCGGCTCCACAATAATATATTCGGGCCATTAAATATTACGCCACCTGCACATCCATGCTTACAGCGCTTGGTACTGGCCAGTAGCAACGTTGCTTTACTTCGGTGTCCTGGCAAAAACCGGAATTTCAACGTGATATGGCTGCAAACCATTTATAATATTTAGTTATTTGTACATATATTTAAACAACAGCAATATATGTGCGGTTATTTCTTCATCTAAATTCCGTCAGTTTAGCGACTGTTTCATAATTCTGCCATTTCAGAACAAGCCAATTTTTGGTGTGGAACCTGTCTTCGACTTTTACAGACTTCCAAACAATTGCATTTCTCATTAAGAAAAGTTTTGCTGTAATCAAAATTAATGATAATATACCAATTTCTGCCTGGTCTGTACAATGCAGAAGATATGAGATCTGTCGTTATCTGAATGGAAGAAGATAGCTTTCCAATTGACCATTTCCGGAGGCCTTTCATAGATTTCCGCTTTCCGGTCCAGTTGGGAAAATTGGGAAAGTAATTCGATAATTATAAGGCCTATAATATTGAGGAATTTTATTGATTACGCTATGTAACACAATTATGACTACTTTTTTCTTTCGTCAGTAACTATTATTTCCTTATCTCTTCTGTCTAGAAAACCAAGGAAATGAATTTTATTCCCTTCAAACTCTGCTTTTCTAACCTGGACTTCGATGTTTAAAACTAACCTATTTCCTATTACATCCCAGACATATTCAGTGCTGAGTTGCCAAAGGAAAAGGAGTTTTCTAAATGTCTAGAACGTTGTGGCCATCAAGGATCGTGTAACGAAAACATGAAGGGAGACTATATTATGGGGTTGATTCATAAAAGTAATTTACAGTATGGGCGTAAATCTAAAAAAAAATATTGAAGTCTCTACTGTGCAGTCTTAGAATAAATAAATCCTACTTTTGAGTCATATGTCGTTTTGTTTCCACTCTGCGTGAACGGGAATGTTCACATTCGATAGTTTTCCCGGAGGGACTATGTAAGCTTCAGAAATATCATTATCCTGGTCACAAAATCAAAGTTTGAAGGAAATGTTAGTCACTTTGCATATCTTCTAGGCGTAAGCAAATAGGAAATTAGAGTTGTTATCCAAGGATAAAAGTCCTGTTACGCAGTGTTATTTTTACATTAATTAGCATTGACTGTTTATATAAGTGTTTTTAAATGAATATCTTCGCCATTTCTAAATATATGTTTCTTTTCAAGTTTCTGTTAAGTAAATATCGCTTTGCAACAATCAAAATAAATGACGTTTGATGACGTATCAGATAGCTATGTGAGAGTCGGTAATAATTATTTAGCTAATTAAAGTAAGCTTACTTCAGATTTCAGTTCTTTTTATCACCTATTTCTCTGTGTATCGACACATACACTTGATATAAAATTTTCGGCGTCAAAATAACGCAAGTAACATTTATCAAATAATTACGTATCTCCATCTGGAAATATTTCCGCTTAAAAGCAAAGTATGTGAGAATGGTTTAGCTGGTTAGTTTCGTATCCAAATCTGTGCGATAGTCGCAATTCTCGATTACAATGTATTGAAAATGCATTCTTTTTTATGACAGCTCTCATCTCTTACATTGAGTCCTCATTCATATGGAGAAATAAAAAATAGTGAATTATTGGCTTTTACTTGCGGGAATTTTATTTTAAATATCTTTGCGAAATATTACGGATGTATTAGTTTTTAGCAAAATAGCATAGCGTATTTCGTAATGAACATCT
>CAHIKZ030000880.1:715000-732500 GCA_903632075.3 Acanthosepion pharaonis
TCTCGATATATATATATATATATATATATATATATATATATATATATATATATATATATATATAATGGACTCTCCTGTCAATTTCTACGTAGTACTATCTGAGATCTTAGTTGATTCAGTTATGAAATTGTGTGCGACAATCTTAAGTGGAATTTAAGATCACTCTTAGATTGGTTGACCTTTTAGATCCTGCTCTCGCTTCTAGAAGATGATTGAAAACTGTTGAGTCCGCTAAAACACGTTGATCTTCATTCTACCCGCTCCAAGGCGAAGCGCTGAAGGATGTCATGTGGTATATTGATTGCTAACAAGATGCTTTTCAGCTCGTCATTGTATCTTAGCCATGGGCGTCCTACATTCGTGCAGCCCTATATGTATATATAAGTGTGTTTGTGTGTGTGCGTGCGCGCGTGTCTGTCCGCGTACAGGATTTAGCAAAAATAATTTAATAAAACTTCGGTGCAGATTCCTCACACCAAACCAAGGACAAAAAAAATATATATATATATCCTCAAATCCTTTACTTTCAACTTATTTATTTTAAAGATAGTTTATGGTAGATGTTGCTGTATTGCCATATAGACTAGGTTACATTTATCATTCGTGTACATATGTTTGACTGTCTTCAGCATTTAATATCTGTATTAGTGAGTTAACAGAGGAGTGTTCCATTTAGCAGTGGCAGCATATTGATATCGTGAGCAGGCAGATATGATTTTTACATACGGAAGCGCTATGGTAACGGATGCGAGACTGCACGACTATATTAAATTACGCATCCAGACCGAAGACAGCTAAGTCATTCAACGTTTCCTGTTGTGAATCATCACGCTGCGGAAACAGGATCGGTGGCACCACAAGCTATGGATCGTGCAAGATCAGGATCCGCTCGTACGACTGAACACGAAGGATACATTCTTCAGTATGTAGGAGACGATTCAAGTACCAGCACACGTGAAATTACCGTTGAATGTCGTACATTTCATCGTACTCCTTGGCGAGTACTTCGAGACCAGCTACTCTGTCCGTACCATTTGTAACATGTGCAGATTCTTTCGCCCTCTGATCCCTCACCCTGGAAGACATTTACAGATGGGTTTTGCACCAACTACCGATCAGTTGTTTGTCCATTTCATCTTCTTTAGGGATGAAGCAATATTTAGAAATGACGGAATGATAAATTCAAACATCTAACGATTTGTAGACGAATTGGAATTCACATAGTACAATAAAGACAAGACACCAACGTAAATTTCCAATTAATGTGTCGGATGCAATTATAGATGACTGTCTGATACATCCATATATTCTCCCAGCATTTCTTACAGGGCCTGTCTGCAGGGACATTATTTGGAATTAAATTCCAGACACACTAGAAGATTTATCCCTATGACGCATGTGGTTTAAACATGTTGGGGATCTAGCACATTTTAGTCACATATTTTGCGATTCACTGGTAGATATCTAATATGGTATGCTACAGGAGAACCGATTTCATGGCCTGCCCGATCCCCTGATTTCACACCTTTAGATTTTTATCTGTGGATTTAAATAAAACAATTTAATAGCAAGCCTTTGTATATTAGGGAATTACGCCAAACACTAGCTAATCAAAAGTTTAGAATATGAAATCCCTACCAAGCCGTCTCCGTTTTGAATTGCACTGCCTTCATTGTGAATAACTTACTCGATATGAGCATCTTAATATGACTCGCTAGAATGGAACCCAGATAATATTAACATGGCACCCTTCATGAAACACGATGGATAATCCAAAGATATCATGCTATACGGCATTATTCAGTCGATTTTACATAAACGAGGTTCTTCAATCAATCAGGATGGACTCTCCAACATATCAATGTAACCAGCCGCGGTTTGACGTCCCTATATAATCTAAAGTTTTTTTTTTTCCTTTGGAAGGAACACACCAGATCATGATAAAACCTCTTCCAATGTGTCGGTGGGATATCTCTATTTTGCCAGTAACGTTGGAAGCTATTTGGAAAATCCAGGTTAATTACCTACTCATCAGAGATCAAAAACATCTTCCTGTATTCTACATCACTTATTTGGTGTATATTGTAGATATATCAAAGATGGGTTCATAGATCTGTCATTTAGTTGAATTTTATCTCCAAGAGATGTTAAGTATATTTGTCAGCATCCGTTCACCTGTATGTCATCATTGCAGTAGCCAGGTATTGAAATTACAATACTTTGGGTCAAATCACTGGATCCAACCAACGCTTTTATCCACTTGGCCATGTGTACTTGAGGACACATGACCAAGTGGATAAAAAGAGTGGTGAACAAATACTTGGAGAGATTAGTTAAAGGTGGATAACAGGCGTGACACGTGGAACTAGAAAAATCTACGCCGATGGACGAAAATAAATGGTTCATTTCAAAATTCCAATCACCTGAAGAGCACCGGAGCGTACAACGACAGAAACGTCGCAAATAAGACAATAATGATGAGCACATCAATCCGAACACGGTAAATAATGTTAATAAGAAACGTAGAATTATAACATAACATTGACGTTTCAAATTCTCAAATAATAATCGAAAATCTACAGTGTACAGTGAATGACTTAATGTTTCATCCTAATAAATGAAAGTGAATTGATGTGGTTATCATTACAATAGACTTTACTGTAACTAATCTTGATTTATTCTATGTATTTTTATGTTATTTTGTTTCGTTATTTAAGCAAAATATTTTTCCTTTGCTCTTTTTACAAACAAAATTTGTCTGTATTGATATATTCATTTAAGTCATTGACTCCAATGTCTTTTTGATTCAGGCGGCTAAACATTCTTTATTTTTATTTTATCGTTGAGTTGACATCAGTCCATGAAGAAAATAAAGAAAATCATTTTTCATATCTCTTTACTCAAAATATTTCCACTGATATTTATCTAAAGTACAAACTGAATCTTCGATTATCATAACATGTTACTATCACTTTGACTCGGAAAGTCCGAACAGTGCAACGAAGTAGAAAGCATTGCATTAAACTGAAATATACCCAACAGAACTTCTCTCTATATATGTGTATATCAATATTTAAAAATACATAAATATTTAAGTGAGAATTGTTGGAATGTTTGTAAATTTTCATCCTGCTGCTGCTGCTGCATTCTTTACACGATCTCCTGTACATTTTAGAATTCCTGATTTCGCATTTTATAATTTCACATGATCTAAAAAAATTAAAGTAAAATTTTCTACGTGATTAATGCAGAAATTCAGAGTAAAGTTCAAACCAATACTTTAAAAAAAGCATAAAAAACAAAGAAGTTAAAGAGGAAAAATAAAATTTCATTACCACAATAATCTTAGCTTCAACACGCACAGTTTAAAGTGCACACCAGTACACAGACACACACATATATATATATATATATATATATATATATATATATATATATATATATATATATATGTGTGTGTGTGTGTGTGTGTGTGTGTGTGTATATATATATTAATTTAAGCAGTTAATAGAATTTATAATCGAATTATAATTTTTTTTTGTTACTATAAAGAAACTTTTAGTAGGTACATATATTTCAGTAGAGATCACTGTATTTGATTTTCCTTACTTTTTAATGCTGCAATTTAAATCTAATGGCCTAGATAATCGATAATCTAAAAAAATGGACATCACAGTGGAAATCGAAATACGGAATGCATGTTCGATTTCTGTTGAGCGATATATTTTCTTTATATAACTTTCGAAGATCGAGAACAGAAGTTGTGGCTCTCACAGTTAAATCATATTAGGACTCTCTACTACAACATGTACGTCTACTAACAGTAAATTTAATAGATAGATAGATAGATAGATAGATAGATAGATAGATAGATAGATAGATTATTGCCGTCCACTCGGTAAACTAGCGTAACCATCGGTTATCTTGTAACGTATGGTTGTGATATTTTCCTCACTTATGCGCCACGCAGGGACTTTTGCAAATGGTGACATCCTTACATAGTTTTCTGACACAAAAAGATCAGATCTTCCGGCACTGTCATTTCTTTGTCTCTTCATCGGACTCAATGGATCGATACTCCTTCACGTACCTTTTTGGCTAGAATGGCGTTGGCAAACTTTTCTCCACTCTTTATATGTTGGATGATTGCTATCCGTTAATGTCTAATGATTGATTAATGGTCTGTCAATATTGATGCGTTGAAAACGGCTTAAGCCAGCCTCTGGCAGTAAGATTTGGCGACACAAATGGCACGTCGAAGTTGTTAATATTACCTGTCTTTTAGATCAGGTATTCTCAAGATCTTTCAAGCAACAGGATCCACTGCGTTCCATTGTTTTCTATTTATTTCCATCATAATTTGCGAAACTCTAATTTAGAGGGTATTACTGAACCCTTTGAAATGTTTTCCTGCTTATGTTGTCTGTAATAATAAAGAGATATTTCCGATCCAGCATATGCTTAGAAATGCAGCGTTCACCAGGCGCTGTGATGTGACCCATTCAAAGTTGATGTCAGTAAATCCGAGCTCATAGGCTGGCCAAGACATCTCTTTAGGCATTATACTTTATCCAGGTGATAACGGGAAATGAATTTACGAAGCACTAATGAAAGCACACATTGCTTCATATATCTTCTGTACGTCTCGTATGCTTCCTATGAGTTCAGAATCCAACGTGATTTAAATACTCATAAGTTGGTACTATTTTTCAGGCCCAGTTGTAATTATATACGTTTTCTTTTCTTCAAAATTGAAAGAATCCATTGAATCATATCCAAACATAAATTTATTTATTTTTAAGTGAACAGAAAATATTAGAAAGTGCTGACCAAATAGGTAAATTTTCAACCATTTTACATTTAAAATCCATGTACAACTTAATGTATACTGTACCTCAGGAATAAATAATATCTCGTTTAAACTGATTATATCTGGCATCTTTCATTTTATAAATATATTGTCCATACATCATTCCATATCAGTGTATCTGTACACGTGAAACAGGGCAAAATATTGGGTTGGAATTCATAAATTTAATCAGAAAATACCATGAAAATATCTATAGAAAAGCAAAGTTAAGCTACGTTACGACGATAGGAAAATGGCTGAAGTCAAGATGTCACTTTAGGATCAATGACTTTGCAGTTTTAAATTTTATCAAGAATATCTAAATATATAACCAACGCTGGAGAATCTCCTCACAGAAGAAAAAGAGACATGAAGCAATAGAAATAATAGTCTACATAAAGAAGCTAAGAATAGCCTGCATAGATCATGTGAGTAAAATAGACGAAATTATGCTTTAACAGTTTTTTTAAAAAAAAAATGAGTACCGTGTCTTCTCAATAAAAATGGCACATTATGTTGTCTTTAATTAATGCGTCTGTTTCTTTTCACGTTTTATATGCTACTCAGTATAAATAGTAAAGTCCCAATAAATAATATCTTCATTTACTCTCTCGTATTCATATTTCAGCACATGCGCTTATGGAGGTTCAATGGTATATTTCTTGAAAATACGGCTGGTTATTCTGATAAGGATAATGGACACTCTTAAAACGGTCATGATTAATGAAAAGTGATATTACGGAAAGTGGAGCTCGTAGAAAGTGAAGATAATAGGGATGAGGAGGGTAGATATGTTGATATTTAAATTGAAAAGGTTAAAATTTGATGCCACGAGCGGCAACCACGCTTGAATGTGTTACACAACAGCGAATTTCATGAGAAAATCAGTGACTATGGAACTTTATATTTACATCTGAAATATCAACATAATTCTGTACAATCATAAAAATCGTATAATGACAGGTGTATTTTGAACGTAATCGAATATCTTCCATGAAAGTTGAAATATTAAAATATTATGTGAATGGAAAATCTTAGTGCATCTTTATATCGTCAAATTTCCTTTTCTTTAAATTAAAGTATCATTTTAAGAATATAATTTGGAGTGTGGCTCATTATGGTGAGCAACTAATTCATTGAATGTTTTTTGTAAAATATCTCTTTGTTTTCATATATTATTTTATTTAAATTTCTCTAGGTTTCTCCAAAGTATTTTTATCGAAAATTTAAAGTTGATAGAGTAAATTCCTCCTTCAAGTTTTAGGTTATTTCTCTATTCCTTTTTATAACACGAAAAATTAATTACTATTTTGTTTTTATAATTGGTCTTTTTTTTTCAATTTGTCATAGTTCTGCTATATAAAAGTTTTGTTGTAACGTCGAGGTGAAGGATACGCAGATAAGTATGAGTGCTTAATATATTTATTCGGCATCATTATCCAGTGTTAACGGATACATACAAAAAAAAAAACAGAACAATAAATTACAAAGCAATTAACAAGACAACTTACAAAGAATAGAGGAGGGTCAAATGCTTCATAACTAAACAAAGTAAGATCACACCGAATATTACCCAGCTTAGTATCAACATATTAATCAACTGTTTGAGTCCTTAATCGTAGACTATTTAAGGCTATGAGTCAGGCCATCTGGTAGAGTGCTGAAGGGGAGCTGACTACTCTACAACGAGTTTATATAGCATTTCATATCTATCTATCTATCTATCTATCTATCTCTCTCTCTCTCTCTATATATATATATATATATATATATATATATATATATATATATATATATATATATATATATATATATATACACATACACAAAACACACACACATACATGCACACACACCTGGGGTTGTATTTTCCGATTTCTTTTTGAATTTGTAGGTTTGATGAATTGGATTGTGATTACGATTCCAATGTAATAAATTATAACCAGGAAATACTCGTGTTTGAGCATTATATATATATATATAACTTGTAAGACATCTTGAATACATATATAAAGGCTCCAATTTGAGAGCATTTGACTAAGTATTTTCTGATTTTCTATTTATTTATCTATGATTTTTAGGTGTAAATACGTCAGCAGAAGTCATTATGTAATCTCAAGTGAAATCAAATATTTCTGTTCATTAATTTTCAACAACACTAAATTTTGCATTTGAGGTTTTGTACCAGATTACCTGCTACCAATTATCCTTTATTATATTAGTGTCCTTGTAAAATCCAAAAGACACAGTAAATAGATAATTAGTACATTTCTTACCCATTAAACCGTCAAGAAACACCTGAAATTTTAAAAAAAAGAAAAACACCAGAAATGAGTCCATTACATCATTTCGATGTTCTGAAGAACAAAACGAATATATTATTGTCTGATCCATTTTTAATATACGAAATCCTTACAAAATATTGCAACTACCTATGAGAGTGACCTGAAAGTTCGCAGCCGTAACGGCTTCAACAATTATTTATTATTAACAGATATAATTTTACTCGAAGTATTTTTCACTGATCTGAGTAATTTTGAGTATAATTTCTACATTGAGAGTACTGTGCATCCTATGACGAATTTTCATGGAAAATTACCACTGAAGAATCTGTGGACGCTAAAATAAAATAATGTTCACTTCTCCTGATCGTGTCTTTCATTTCTTTCTTTTTATCCTTGAAAAAATTCAAGAGTTAAGAAAAATAAAATTCTTTCAACAATGAATCAACTGAAGGCCTGACTATAAATATGGAACATTTGTTTTTCGAAATTTCCTGATAAACCATTTTCGTGTGTTTTCCAAAACATATTTATAGTTGATTTCATTTTATCACATTATTGAAAAACAGTATTCGATATATATATATATATATATATATATATATATATATATATATATATATATATATATATATATATATATGTTTGTGTATATATATATATATATATATATATATATATAGAAAATAAAATCAGACACTATGTCATTGATGGAGGGTAGTTTTTTTAAAACATTATTAATAAGATCAGCTCTCAGCCTTTTTAGATCTAGAACTTGTCAAAAAGATTAGACATTGCTAAGATAGGAGTAAATCGTAGTGTTTTCAGCATAGATAGCAAGTAAGCGGTGATACCATCAGGGAAGTGGTTAATCAAAATTAAGAACAAAATAATACCAAATAGAGCCTGGTATTAGTAAATTAGTATTAGTAGTATTACCTGTATTAGTAAAAACATATCTCGAAGAGTGTAGCGATGACAGTATTATCCGATAACTTGTTACATGGACACCAGCTGACCTGTCACAAAAATGGCTACAAACATTTTTTTCTTGATTATTATTAACTAAATGAATCAGACTTCACCAGTACCATGGTAAGCGACTCTAACATAATAGGTCACTGAATGAGGATAAATTAAATTTTTAGGCAAAGATGACAAGACAAAGAACAACGTTATCTATAAGACAGCGATTACTACTAGCGAAAAAGACAATGACGGAGACTGACGAGCAGATCCCCTCGAAATCGACGAGAAAGGAAAGACTCCCGTTAGACTATTCACCTCCCACTCACCTCCGATTAATCTATGCCTTGGTCTTTTATGGCAGTATGCTGCAACCAGAGAATAAAATTCGCTTACTGCTACAAAAGTTCATGGTTTTAATTCGTTTTTGACGATCATAGAGAAGGGATGTTTTGAAGCTACAAGTGTTTGACTGTGAGACCCTTCTCCTCGAGAACGTGCCTGGTGTCTGGTCTGATCTGCAATACTACAGGGCATATTTATGTATGTCGTGACCAACGTCAGTCATCGATTCGATTCATCCAGCCAAGTGAAGACGACCGAGAAAAAGGGAAAAAAAAAAGATTTCAGTAAGTACCTGATTTGATTTCGTGTATTTTTTCCATTATGGACCCCCAATTTTTTGGCAAATGAACTCTCACATGTAACGAATGAAATTACGATATCTGGTGTGGGCGTCCGAAACGATTCCTTAACTGTTACCTCTCCTTCAAATATAACAAGTTTCGATCAGCAGAATAAAATATATTAACCATGGAAGAGAGAAATAAATTAATACTTTTAGCTGTCGAGATAACGAAGAGAAAAAAAGTCCGCTGTGGCATCTCAGTTATTTATGGGGAAGGCGGTCTTGGTGAGATATTTTCTTGAGACAAGCTCAAGTGCAACATGTGGCAAATTGAGGGTACTGATAGAACGATAACCCAAGGAAACCTTAAATCCTATGGAAGCGTCACAGCGACTATTGTCCAACAGACAATTTTAGCGGCAGTTATAGAAGCTCTCTCTCTCTCTCTCTCTCTCTCTCTCTATATATATATATATATATATATATATATATATATATATATATATATATAAACCTAGTGGACAAAGATACCCAGATTTCACCTAAGCGGATCCTCAGGAAAGTTGGTTATATATATATATATATATATATATATATATATATATATATATATATATATATATATATATATATATATAAGGTAGGTAGTCTGACTGTTTAAGGAGGTCTTTGCAGTAGTATATATTAGGGACTCTGAAATGAAGAAGCAGTTACATACTATATTTAGAGATGTTTGCAAAAGTATGCAGATGCAAATAGAGATAATTTGACAGATCCCGGGAAACATAAAAGAAGCTGCTTGGATTAGTTATTTCGGAAACCTTGATCTTATCGCAGGTCAGGTGTTAAGCTCACCATAGGTAGAGAAATAATATCCCGGCGGTAAATACAAATAGAGATCATGGTAGGAGGTAGACTAGAAAGGATTATCAAATTATTCAAGGAGCACTGCAAGGAAGTAGGACAATTAAACCGCCTGATCGAGTAGTCTTGGACTGTCCACTGGTCGAATAGTTTCGGAACCTGCACAGATAAAGGAAGCAGTGACACGGAGGGAGAGATTGAAAAGTGTTGAATTCATTACTGAGGACTATGATAAGTTAAAATATAATGCAAAAAATATGTTTTTGTGAAAATATTAGAATTGCCAAGAGTGCTTTTGGGAATTTCTCAGCCATGCCCCACCGGAAAAAAGTGATAAGAAAAAGATAGAAACGATAGTCAGGAAGTTTCTCGGGGAAAGTTTTTTTTTTTTCATGTTTAACAATGAAGAAAAATGTGAAAAAAAAAATCAAGTCTCTCTGATGAAAATACTGATTTTCTGAAACAGCGGGCATAGTTTAAAATTTTGTAATGTAATGAAGTCGTGGTGGGCTACAATTAAATTGAAAGGGCACTTGGAAAGGGATCTGTAATGTTATAGTCAGTCAGAAAAATTAGAGCAGAAATAAAATAGCAAGAGACTGTGAGGAATAGAATATCGCTTAAAAACCCTACTCAGCCTTTTTGACCGGCAAAATTCGAACCCTGTCAGAGAGCGCATATGCTTCTTTCATAAGACTTTTCAAATATTCAGGCCGATAAAAGAAAAGAAATAAATATATTGTTCAATAAATAAACGGGTTGCCTACTCACATATAAGTATGCACCAAATAGCATTTAAAGTGATAAACCATTTGTTAATCACATGAATAATTTTGAATCATCTTGGGTGAATATTTAATCCCTGCTACAGAGGCTCAGTAAGGAACATTTTGTCTTTCATCGCGACAGAGATATCTTGGACTGCAACTAGAATGAGAGTATTTACGTATCCTACCTTTGAGAGACTGCAGATAATGTGGCGTGATCAGTATTTGAACAAGGCCAGTAGACATGTAAGTGGCCATCAATTTCAAAATCAAATTTATATTTATCCCTCCACTTATATCAATATAAGTCCATCAATTACAAGATGACTTTAATCTGATGAATTTATTTGAAACGACGAAACAGATATCTGTTTAAATATGTCATTCATTTTCTAAAAATTGTTCTGATATATTGAAATTTATATATCATATACTGTCGACGCTACCACACAGACACATACTTATCTATCTATCTATCTATCTATCTATGTATATATATATATATATATATATATATATATATATATATATATATATATGTATATATATATATATATATATATATATATATATATATATATACATATATATATATATATATACATATATATATATATATATATATATATACATATATATATATATATATATCCATATATATATATATATATATATATATATATATATATATATATATATATATAATATATTAGTGGTAAATATACACATACATATGAAAAATACATATACATAGATGCATACACTGGAATAAGTTAATATAAAGATTATATCGTCTATTGTGTGTGTATGTCACCACAAATTGTATCCTTTCCGGTTACATATTTAATGTATTATACATCCGATAACATTCATATTTATCTCACTTAAACTGTCTTCAACTCACCTCTCTAAAACTTCTCTCTGTTAAGTTTTAATCTCCCACGTTCTCTCGTCTGTTACCCCTGTCTTTAGCTCTAACATTCGTCTCACACTCTCATACTTGCACTATCTCTAAATTCTACTTTTATTTTTGGAGTTGATTTTTCTGTTTTTTTTTTAATTTGTAGGTTTGAGGAATTGGATCGTATTTACGATACCAATAGAATAAATTTTGACCATGGAATATTAATGTTTAATCCTTTTTTTTTATTATATATATATATATATATATATATATATATATATATATATATATATATATATATATATATATACATTAGACTTAACTACCCAAAGTCGTACTGGATTCATGATAAATGATAAGTTAACAATATTATCACATTTATTATTATTTATACATATTTGAATTTTATTTTCAATACATGTCAGTGTAATAATTATTATTAAACACATTATAGAATACCCCACTTTACTTTTGGCTTTATGTCACATCTAAGCTACGCTTAGAAAATCGCCATTATTGATTTTCACTTGGATGAAACGCAATAGTAAATGAAGAAATGCTAATGTTTTCAGAATTGGTGAAAAAATACATTGCTTTACAATATTTTCTTAATTAAATTGAGCTGAAAATTCAATGATGAACCCTGGATTATCTAACAACGGACTTTCAGAACGAACAATAACTTTAACAATACCAGAATGTCATGTGAGGCCTATCATTTTTCCAGGACAATAACCTAGTTTTAATTTGAAACATCCCTTTAATGCAATCACAGTACTTCAGGGACAACATTTACTTTTTACAAAAAGGAAATTGCACGCTGATAATCACTAAAGGCCTTTCCATTCAACTAATAGCCCCAGTGTGACAATTTGTACCAATTTTATTACTTGCCATATTATATTTCGATTCCCAAGTGAAGGTCATTCCATAAATAAAGGAAAAAAAAGAAGCCAAAAGAAAAACAAACAGAAATCAGATGTTAAGGAAGATTCATATTTATTGAACGAAACATAAAGTATGGATGCCTCCTCTTTGTTCACTTATTTTCATTTCTTCCTAGATAAAATTTGGCAAAATGATATTTTTATTATATATATTTTCCTACTTCACATTTATTTAAAACTGCATGAATGCTGGAAATCAACGTGCATCTATTGATTTATTTGCCATCAAATCATCTGACACAGTTTTTCAGCCAAACAGATTATTTTAAAATGACACACCTACATAAATTCTTCGCCTATCAAGTAGATGCCAAATATCAGAGATATATGTTGATTAAACAGAACTAACACAGTTTTATGAATTGCATAAACATGTTGTGTTATTTATATATAAATTTGTTTAATATTTTTTCTTTTAAATTTTAATGGTTGTTCTTTTTCTTTAATTTTCACACACATAATATTTGGAATATGATATATGTGTGTTTGCTTTCATTCCGTGATTGATAAAATAATGTCGAGTTTTAATTTGAAGCATCCATTTAATGCAATCACAGTCGTTCAGGGACAAAGATTACTTAATAATAAAGGAAATTGCAAGCTGTCAATCATTAAAGGCCTTTCGGAAATTCGGTATTTATTTTATATAAATACCGAATTTCCTGATAAATGAATTGTAAAATGTAGAAGCGAACCTAGCTAAAGAAACTCTTGCCTAATTTTAATGGAATTATGTGATACACACGTCAGGGATTCACCGCACAATATGATCCTACGTTAGTTGGAGTATTATGTATAGTTTAAGGTCTATCTTGCGAACGAAGATAAATTCATGTATTGCAAGATTAGAATCATAGAATTTATACATGCATACATACATACATACACACACACACACACACACACATATATACATATATATATATATATATATATATATATATATATATATATCGTGTGACCGTGCTTACTCAGTTGAATAGAGAAATGAAACGTGTATGCTTAATACAATTTTCTATTACTGATCTATAGACTGAATCTTTATACTATTAAAAACTAATAATCACTTAAAGAATTCGTATCAAAAATTGTTGAAATAAATTTCTGCCATTTAAATTTCCAGACAAGTGAACCTTCCACAAATAATGAATAAATAAATTTCGTCAAAATCACCTAAAAAAAATGTTTGCTATGCTAACAGTATAAAATAATGACCAACGACAATGGCAGACATGTTAGCGACAACTCAAAAACAGATGCGTAAATTTGAATAAGGCTATCGACAAGGAAAATAATTGCTTAGCTTATGGACTGCGATTTAACATACGACTGAGTTAATAATTCGCATATGACTGAACAGAATCAAATGTAAAAACGGTTAATTATCTAAGTTAGAGCATTTCAAGATCCTGAAATGTCTTCATCTCATCGAAAAACAATTGAAAAATATAATGAATAGACATGATATTTGCTACCGGCTTCTTAAAAAATAATCGTTAATTTAGAATGATTTGTGATAGGATAATATGTACATATGTATTTTTAAGTCAGAAAAGTATTTGTCCTTTTATTAAAACTCGCTGTTTAGTCTTAGCTCGAGATTCGTGTGTCGGCTAAAAAGTTCATAGGCTGACCATGACACGCTCATGGATTGTGATGAAAACAAGTTTATTTTTAACATAGTCCCCCTTGCAGTTCATACATTTATGCATCTGTTTTGCAGTGCTTGAATTCCATTGCCGAAGAATCTTTCAAACTGTTCGGCAACATGCAATCCACAACGGATATGAATTCGTCATTGCTATACTCGTTCCCAGTCAAGTGTTTTTCTCATGTTCGGGAACAAATGATAGTCCGATAGATCCAAATTAGGAGAATACTGAGGGCGATCAAGTCACAGTGACTCACAGAAACCAAGGATTATGGTTGTATTTTTATTTTAACAGTCAGTTGTCAGATTACCAAGGAAGAGTAAATGTAGTTATTGATAAGAGGTCTAAATTAGGCAAAAACAAAAATAACACTATCAACTAATCAAAAATATTTATATCTAAAGTGTAGAATTATTTAATAAAATCGCCATTGCCTTAAACCACGGCCTTCAGATAACTTCGAAATCTCCTGCAACTCTTCTGAAGCGTCTCTTTGCTAAAGGTGATGAATGCTGCCATAGTTCTTGCCTTCAGTTCAACTTTGGTGTTACAAAGAGTGTTGTTGGTCTCACGCTTTACTTCGTCGCAGACGAAATAATCAAGGGGTTTGGCTTCTGGGAAGTTAGGTAGCCAGATGTCATGGTTGAGCTGATCGCAGTGTAATTGTCTAACACCCATATCCTGCTTCTGTGACATGGCGAAGTGTCCTGTTGTCAGACATAGGGTCTTCCCCCAGTCAACATCTTGAGCTGGACGGCACTTGATGCAGGCTTCCGTGTTGAGTGCGATGCCTTGTGTGAAGATTAACGAAGGCAAACATATATATATATATATATATATATATATATATATATATATATATATATATATATATATATATATATATATAAATAAAGGAATATTGTCTTAGAGTGAGCTATATTTATGGCATAAACTGCTCAATATCAGAGATAAACGCGTGTAAATATAAAAGTGAATATTGAATTCAAAACTTAGAGGCGACAGCCTGTTTCATGCTAGACGCAATCGTCAGGCCACAAGTGCAATCGTACAGCATTCGTAGCCGGACGATTGCGTCTAGCATGAAACAGACTGTTACCTTTAACTGTTGACTTGAATGTTCAGCTTGGATTGAGGAATCGCAGAGACGAGTTCTAGTCGAATCCATTACATTCACTTACGTGCTAATATACTTGGGAAAGGTATGAATCCTTTTCATCTTCAAAATGTGGATGGTCCTGTTCGAAGCTTTCACCACTATAATCAAATCTCATGTGCCAGTGACGGGCTGTCGGTTTCCTGAAACTGATCTGCTTGACCCTCATACGTCGAATCTCGACGGAGAGTCGACTATATATATATATATATATATATATATATATATATATATATATATATATATATATATATATATATATATATATATATATATATATATATATATATATATATATATATATACATGTAATCACATATAGATTTAGTGAGCATGACGTAACTCTCTTGCAACATACATTAAAAGAATGGAGTTTTCTTTCACTGTCAAATAATGTTTTTATCTCCAAAATACGAATAAATATATCGATGTAAAAGCGTTTCTCAATTTACAATCATGGATTAAATATAGCAATCATTTAGATATAACACTGAACTTTTTACATCATTATACATGAAGAAAATGGAATTAAGTATTCTCTGAATACTTGATTGTCCAATCTCTTTAAAATAGTGGTCCCATATATATATATATATATATATATATATATATATATATATATATATATATATATATATATATATATATATATATATATATATATATATATATATATATATATATATATATATATGTGTGTGTGTGTGTGTGTGTGTGTGTGTATATATATATATATATATATATATATATATATATATATATATATGAGTACTTCATTATACTAACTGAGATTGTCGAAAGAATTTAAACAAAAGCAGAAAAAACGTTGACTTCAGAGAGGTTATTATTAATTTTGAACCATTGAACTTTTTACATCATTATACATGAAGAAAATGAAATTAAGTAAGCTCTGAATACACTTGATTGTCCAATCTCTTTAAAATACCGGTCCTATATATATATATATATATATATATATATATATATGTGTGTGTGTGTGTGTGTGTGTGTGTGTGTGTGTGTGTATAATTTATCTCTTGAAAGTATATTATCAATTGAGCACTGTTGAATGATAAGCCAATTCTAAGAACAACAACCACCTGCGTTAATGCGAAGTTTTTCACTAAAATGAATGGAACGTTTGTTTGCATTTCTAAACACAATATGCTAGATTTCGCTTATTTAATCTGTCCAGTGACGATAGCTCATTGGCAGGGATTCTAACTAATACCAAAACTATTGGGTTTCAGTCCAACCTTTGAGGCCCTCTCTTGTCTAATCGCACTAAACAGCTGTGATCCACCGAAATATGTGATATCTGCGAATGACAAACAGCCATGAATATTTTTTTTATTTTTATTATAATAAATTGCAATAAAAAAATATCAAAAATTATATCGCTACATAAAAACGTTCATGTTTCAGTACGAAAATAATAATTCTTCAGGCCTTGGTATATAACTAAAATGTTTTTATAGTAAATTATTATGATAATAATATAATAAATATTTTACACTACTTTGTATTAAGAACGCCTTTTAAAAATAAGTTCATCTGTGGATTTTTACTCCAGCTGTTCTTTCACTCATATATATATATATATATATATATATATATATATATATATATATATATATATGTATGTATATTAAATATGATATTTGGAGTACCGAATTTTGTTATTGTATCAATAATATTACATTTAAACACTGTCAAATTTAGTAGTGAAACATCAGTTTCTTTAATATATTAAGTTTTTTGCATTACACATTATTTTCTATTGTATTGAACAATTTCTGTACAACCAAATTATATTTTCTAAGTAATTATGATGTATGGTCATTTGTTGAGGCCGTTGAAATCAAAAGCCACGGCACGCGACCTCTGTTTATTTTAACATACTTTTAATCAGTGATTATTTAAAAGGCAGGTGTAGTTACCCCTTTCAAGATATGATAAAGTCCAAGTGAGTAATTCAAAGGCTGAACAATGGGTGACCATCTTTCAAAGACTACGAAAAACGTGTGATAATTTATGACGTAGATATTTATTTTAACTGATAGAGAAATGCAAGTAAATAAAGTTTTGGTGTGTGAAAGATATTAAAATGATCCCGCAAAATTTCCTGGGATAATAGAGTCATAGTTTGTGCAATTTGACAAGGCTTGAAAGAGGAGTATGACATGTACACCGCTTCTCACCGGATTTATTTATTTAATAGGTAAGCGGCACTAAATGAACTCGGCTATCTAAGGTTTAGGTTCAGTTATTCCCCTTTAACGCAAATCTCCAATTTTTTGTTGTTCACCTTCATTATGGCCAAGTAATTATCTCACCACTATTTGGATTACTTCAACTAACGCTTTTATCCGGAGGAGGCATGGCGCGTGGAAATAGAAGAACCTACCCCGATGGATGAAATAAAATGTTCGGTTTGAAATTCCAGTCAACGGAAGAAAGCTGGAGCGTACAACGGCCGAAACAT
>CAHIKZ030000880.1:735000-755000 GCA_903632075.3 Acanthosepion pharaonis
GTAGTACTACGTGCAGTTTTATGCATAATGCTATCTTCAGTTGCGGAATAGTGACTGATCGTTAGATAATTTAAATTTTAATATAAATATCTGGGTAAAGCAAATATCATCTATTTTACATCTGGATTCTATTTTTATTGTTTTAGGTCCGTAAAATTTAATACAATTTTCTTTTTTTAATACCATTAATGCCCATGTATTTTAAATATAAAAATAAATCCATAAATCTCCATTCATTTAGAATATAAAATATAAATCACTTTTATTTTAAATCGTTTTAAAACTAATAACATAGGTATAATACATGGACTAAGCTAGCAATGCGTTAACCAGGTATATTCTGTTAAAATTTAAGTTATGTAACGGTCAGTCTCTATTTATCACCTAAATATTGCGTTGTGCATGAAATTCCAAGTCGTTCTCCCGATGAGGAATGAAATAACACACACACACACACACACACACACACACACACACACACACACACACACATATATATATATATATATATATTTGTATATTTAAAGTTAATCCTTCCTTTATGCATGTTTCATTCAAAACGACAGACAAGGTACTACGGTTGAGCTTTTATTTAATTTTTCTTGTGTTCTGACAAGAGCTTTCTTTTCTTGACAAAAGTGTGTAAGAACTGTCCGAATGTTCTGTGTTTCCGAGCGCTTTTTTCGGCTATACCTTTAGCCATTATCAAGGATGATTCAATTATCAGCTTAGTAGAGTGTGTGTGTTCTGTGTATGTTCAGTGTGTGGTAGTGATGTTTTTAGTTTCGAATACGGTTAGCACATTGTAGCTTTGTTCATAGTTAATATTGTTAAGAGTTGGCTTTTTTTTTTTATTATTAGAGCTTCCATTTTTTAGTCTTTTTTTGCAAGTGGATGCGGTTAATATATTTGTGTTTTCTACTAGTATGTTCCTAATAGTGTTGGCTAAATCTGAGTGTGTGTTTAAATGTGTTCTGATGGAACTGTGATCAGATAGGTGTAATGTAAGACGTCTGGATAAACATGTGGTTGTATAGTCGATGTAATTATTTATGAGTCCGGTTTGGTGAGGAACGCAGTTCCTTAAAGGGCATTTGTGTTACGGGTAAGCTCAGCTTATGAAATCGGCATTATTATACGAGTTGTTTTCATTAAATCATATCATTACAATTTTGCACTTAAGGACTTTCAACTGTAGCAACAACTAAATTGGACATCACATGTCACTCGAAAAGAGAATAATAAATCAATTAAGATGATGTCACTCTAAAACACTAGAAAAGGCGAGGAAGGAAAGACTCCCATCAATATTGCAAAGAGCGATAACAACTACTGAACATGACAAACTATTTCCTGAAAAATTGTTTTAAGGAAAATATTTTATATTCACAACCGAAAATAAGTAATAATGAAACACGTCATGTTACTATGACCATTTTCAGATAGAACCACTAAGATATATCCTCAGTAATGGTGCTCAACTTGCTCGGTTTGAAATATGATGTGATAGATCGGGTAAGCATAAGAAACGTGTATTTTGTGTAGCGCCAGATGCAGTTTGTACCCCAAAGTTTTTTCTTTCATATATCTCATGAAAATTGTCTCACCTGACATTGTAGCGAGTATATTTATAAAGTCTGTGTTTCATTAACTTATTATTATTATTATTATTATTATTATTGTTGTTGTTGTTGTTGTTGTTACTTTATTTCCTTTCATTTCTGGTGTGTACAAATTTCGTTCTGGGTCACACCCAGGGACCTAAGGTTAGAAATGGCATCATGACATTGTCCTTCGTAAGTTATAGGCTGTACTCGTGTGAACAATTTTTGTATTTCTTTAAGTCATGGGCTTCCAGGAATCACTCCAATTAGTCTACTGGACTCATTATCAAGCCAAGATCTCCAACTACAACAGGGATTGTTGATGTTCCCATGTGCCACATTTTCAAGGTCCTTGTATTTTGATAGCTTTTTGTAGATCTTCAAAGATACATTGCAGTCTGCAGGGACTGCCATATCAAAGTGGGGGACCGTTTTTGTCGGAAATCCCTAATAGCAATATTCGTTCTGTCTGTGTGTATTGTGGAGTCCCATAAAATTGTAACAGGTTCTATCTCTGTAACCAAGTCTGGTGGGTGTTATTACCACATTCTTTCAGTTTCCTTCATGTAAAAGTTGCAGATTTTCCATTGCAGTTATTGGCCAAATCTTTCATGCCGGGTTTTAAATTCAGTGAGTGCCAATACCGTTCAACCTGATACAAGATGATCAATTGTTTCTGGGTAATTCTCATAGAACCTACATTTTGGGCGAATAGAATATTTTAGTATGTACGCCTGATAATTTCGAGTTACCAATCACTGATTATGTGCAACAAGGATAAAATCTTACGATTCAGCTTTTCACCTTGCACAACGTAGCCACTGATGGTTGCAGTGCTTGTCTACATCAACCTGTTTGGTACGGACAGAGTATTAGCCATGGAGTGGTTTTTCTTGCCATTGTTTCTGTATCTGGCCAGTTGTATTTGTTTTTGCTTTTTCATGTATTTTGCAGTTTCAGCCGGTGTATTGTGCTTTACTTATATTTCTGCATCCATTTGAAACTCTATTTTGTACTTATTGGCTTCCTTTGTTACGTAGTAAAGACGCTTACTGCTTTCATGTTCTTTGACACATATACTTCAGTCTCCTGTAGTTTCCAAGTATCTTGGAGGCCAATTTTTGTAGTTTTGTAAGACAGTTCTAGTTGAACTAATCCTCTGCCTCCTTCGGATCTGGGCACATACAAACGATCAACATCAGCTTTGGGATGATGCATGCGGTACCACGTGAAAAGATTTCTCGTTTTGGCGACCATTCGCTTAATTTCAACTATGTACAGTTAAGGATATGAAAGCTGTATTGCACCGCAGGGACAACCAAGGTGTATATGGCTGATATACTTTTTTTTTCGTTTATCTCGGTATGTAGTACCAAGCGTACACGCCTGTAGTACTCCTTTCTTACCTTCTCCTTCATTTGGGGGTGTTGTATGCCATCTCCTTCGCTAATTCCTAGGCACTTATAGGCTTCATCATGCTCCAGTTTCATAATCTTTGTTAATTATTATTATTATTATTATTATTATTATTTTGTTGCTGTTGTTTTTCAGAAAATAAAGCTCGACTTTCATATCAAATTTTATTCGTGATTTAATGCTTTTAAACAGTGTTACAATCAGTCAAATTAGGATACCTATATTTTTCTTGTTCTTCTTCTAATTATTATTATTATAATTATTATTATTTAGAAAGGAATGAATCACCGAATTTTTAGGTAATTGCCAAGTTTCGATTGTTATGTACAAATATCACACGAGCGTGTATACACGGACGCATGTACACACACCCACATACAACGAGAATATTTGCTGAATTTGAATTATTTCTGACGCAGATTTCACAGTTACTCTATATTTGAGAGCGTAGCTGTTTTTAATCTTGTCACCAACCTTTTTAATCGTGCACAATGTAAAAATAGCTAAATAAATAAGTTTAATAAGTTATATGTAATATGTATTATCTGTCGTCCTAAACTTGTTTTTTAATATTTCGGTAGAAATCACTTGAATTGTGTTATATTTAAAGTTAACAATATCCTTTCATATGAATGACAAGTAAGGCGCCATACCCTTTCAGAAATATTTAAAATGTCTGCAGTACTACCAAAGCTTTCTCAGATCGATGTTTAAAAATGGCTTCCAGCGAATACAACCGCGTAGACCAATCTAATTTAAACTTGAAGGAGTGACATTACAAAATTACAAACCAATAAGTTCATCAAATCAAAGAAACGCGTCACTTAAGATATTTCAGCAACGACTAACACGCATAGCACGTGTAATTTGAAGATAGAATAATGACAAAAACAAAATGTTAACAATATACAATACTTCACACAAAAGTTTAAATTGCTTACTATATAATTAAATTCTGGTACTTGCTTGATGCTTATATCTTCAATTCATAACTCACACCTTGTGTTTCCCTCTTGCGGATGACCGTACTTACTGTCTTATTGCATCTGATAGTTAGTCATTTATTCTCGTTTTCTTCTGCCGCCCATTTTACCAGATCTTGTCATTTTCTTTCCAAGTTGATCATGAAACGGTGTCATCTTGGTAAATATAGACTTTTGTCGAATGGAAATTATATCACTTTTGTTGCGTTGTCCATCGTGAGACGACCATTCTATTGCGGGAGATACTTTTGGAAGACATTTTTCGGTATAATTTTATTGGTTTCATCTCCTGTTGCTGGACGTCAGAGATATCAACGTTAATTTTTTCCTGTTTGAAGGCTGTTTTTCATTTATGTAATTTTGTCAGAAATCAGAGTGGATTAAATTTGGCAAATAAGCAGGATGGTCTATTTTTAAACTCAGATTTAAGATTCTCCATCAGTGGCTAGTTATCTGATATCTTCTCTTGAAATAATTGTTTGAATCTTCGATCTGAACTCATCAATATTCGCACTCTATTTACGCTTACATCTGTCCTATGGAACACACTAACTTCCAATAATACACCTCTTTTCACCTTACCCTGAACGACCTGTTTCACTCAAAATCTTGAGGCGAAGGGTTTTCGTGCTCATCAAAAACCATGATTTTAAGAAATCTAGTGTTGTAGATTGTAGTGTAATACTTAAGAAACTAAGCCCAATGTTAACTCTAGTTCTGATTAAATACACCTGATATGCAAAGGTTTTACACGTCTGTGAAACCTTTCATATGATTTTCCTGATATACAGATTCTTTTCTGTGTTTATGTCCATCGCTGTATCCTCTAGGTGGCTAACAACATTAGCAAGATATTTGAGTCTGGATCTACAAAGGATACGTTGATTACCTCGCCAAAATAGCCTCATCAGAACAAAATTTATGATTTTTGACGTACTCCGTCACTGCGGCAAAATATGCTTGATTTTTTTTTAGTTTTATATCAGAACGATTTCAGCAGATATATCCAACACTTTTTAGAATATGCAGCATTGGGGTTTGTTAAGATATGGCCTCTGCTCTCCAGATTTGGCATCTTTGGAAAATGTTACGCTATCATATTTCTTTGGTTCCCGGTTAGTCCCTGAAGACTGTTACAAGCGGCGAGACTTCTAATGCTCATGCGATCACTTCAAGCATCCCACAAACGTTTCACGTCATACAAAATCTTCGTTTTGTATTTTATTAAATATTTACCTATGAACATTCTCATCTCGATAAATAAGCAACTATGCAAATGATACCACTGTTTATGGATGCATTTCTAACATAAAACACTATCGGTGCCTTTCAGCAAAATTCTCCTGCAACCTAGTTCTACAAGGTATATAAGTAAAATATTTCTTGTGAATAACAGTAAATAGAAAACTCAGCTAATATCATTTATTCATCACCATACAGAAACGTTTTTTTTGTCTCATTTTGAATGATTTCTGTATCAAAGCAACTTAATGCTGTGAAAATGCAATTTGTCTCAAGTTCCTTCTAGAACTCAAGTAGAATTTATATATACAATCCTTTATCTATTGTCTTATATTCCTAATTTCTACTTCCTACCGTTCTCTATTCAACTAACAAAACACAGATAATTCATCATTTCGAGTATGGCGAGTGGCAATTGAAGCTTGTATACGTAGTAAATATGAACTCGATAAAGTGTAGCCAAATAACTGGGCAAATTGTGATTGTCATAGAGAATTTTACAGCCATTATTCTAACCTTATTTGGGATTAGTAGGTTAAGATACGTTATAGAATATATGATTGAGGAGAAATAATTCAGTATATCAATTTTCATATAACAGCCAAAGAATCTAGCGAAACAATAGCGAAAGCCATAGAACATTTTAGTGAGGCTTATAAAACCATAATGCTTCGTATTGTGTCCAATATCGCTCACAGCATAATCTTAATCTAAATTAGAAAACAAAAGAAAAACTAGTCTCTGCTGAATACTTTGAAGAGAAATGAAATTTTCACGATGAGATTTTTGTTAAAATGAGCATTATAAAAGAGATATAAATTATAACAGTAATACATAGATTTCACTAAAGTATTTGAAAAGTACATCACGAAGAATAAACTGTAATATTATAAAAGTTGGATCAACACAGAATTAAAGATCATTCTTGGTATGACGCTAAACTACATCCAACGGTAAGTTTTGAGGAACGTGGAACCACTTCTGAATTGATGTTGCTTCCAGCTCCATCATGACCCCAGGTGGCAATACCTGTTAGGAAAATAGTTAACCCCCACACTGGGTTCAAAACACTATGAAGGCATCAAAGATTATAGTAAACTTACTATCAATATTTTTTAGAGTAAAGATATTACCAGGAATACCATTGTGTAACAAGAAACCAAAAAAAATTATCAGCAGAACATTTGTCAAAAAAATGCTAATGTTCACAAGGAAATTGAATTTCGGCATTAAATGACCCATAAGGAGTTGATATACCGTAAAAGAAAGAAAGAAACAATCAATAAAGATGGACATATAAGTGCTGCTTTTTACTGTAATAAAAAAGTTTGCATGCTGATGAAAAATACGTTATATTAGTCCTTCAAACAAGAAAACGGTGTGCAACAAAGTAACATCTTCCTGTTGGATTTATTTAACGTCTAAACCGTGATGATACTACAGGGGATGGCAAGTTACTTTTATGGTCGGCCGATATAGTCATATCAGTATATGTTACAAACTGATCATTTCCTTGAAAGGCCAATTCATGAGAAAAAATAAATAAATATCTTCAAAATATAATCTAAGAAATCTAATAGAATAAAAAAAAAACTATATTCCCGTAGAGAGACAAAAGACCCAGTTGACAGTAAAATGGATAACCCAAATGTTATATTTATGTCCGAAAGATAAAAATCATGCATGCATGCCGATTTAAATACCTGGTACAACCGGCTAATTTTTGGACGAGTTCATTGATGGAAAATAAGTTGGCTCCCTGTGCCGGTCCAGGAAAATTTTCTCCCCGGAATCGATCCTCCAGATCTACAAATCAACAATTCGCACTTGCATGGAGTATTGCTGCCATATATGGCCTGGAGCCCCTTCTGTTTGCCTCGGGGTTCTTGATAAGATACAGAGACGGATATGCAATATAATTGACCCTGATCTGGCATCTCGTCTACAGTCACTTTCTCACAGACACACCGTCGCCTCTCTCTGTCTTTTTTACCAATATTTTCATGGCAACTGCTCCGAGGAGCTGCATTCACTGGTTCCCAGACTTCATGAGTTCAAGCGCCCTACGAGGCTGGCATCCCGCTCACGCCCTTTCAATGTCGAAACTCCTAAATGTAGCCGTCTCTTATACTTCGATAGCTTCATGTCTCGAACCTCGCGCCTGTGGAACTCCCTTCCCTATTCCAGATTCCCTGAGAGCTATAATTTCCAGCTATTCAAATGTAATGACAATCGACATCTCCAGTTGTCTTGATCTATCCACTATCCTTCTCATCTTTTCCTCTATCACTCCTATCTGAACTTGCTCCAAATTTTCTGTAACCCGTTGCGTCCTAGTGGCTTTTCGCATTGCGTGGGGTGAAACGCTTAAAAAAATTAGAATTAGTAGATAATTACAATAATACACAACATATATATAAACACAGACAATAGCTATAAAAAAACATATAAGAATAATGAAACAAATACTGCAGTTTCTGTATCGATTTACTTACAGATAGTTACTACATCTTTTATAGAATCAAAATGTAATACAAAAATGATTCAAGCTTCTTATCCTTCATCATATTCTTCTATGTGCCATGTACGTTCAAGAAGTTGTAGATCATGAATCTCCATAATTTTCTTCCTTTTGTAGCAGTCATTAAAAATTCTCTTTTTCATTGTCTCTCATAACTCCCGTTCTGTCATCCATTTACTAATGCTTGCTAGTTAGCTGATGCCTTGATATACTCTCTCCCTCTTGTCTTCAATCTATCCTGCTAGTATTAAATTTGCCAAAACATCTTTCCTCATTATGTTATCTATAAATATCAATTGTCTCCTTCTGATCTTAGGAATAAGTGTCATTTTTCTTTCCATTTTCTCTTTGTCGTTATTCACATGTTCAGTTTATTGTCAACTCAGAATCTTTTTGTAGGACCACATTTCCGTTGCTTCAAATCTATTCTTCTTCTAGTGCAACATTGTGTAGCAGGAGATTTGATATTGTTTTCTATTGCAGCTCATTATTAATGTTCCTGTTCCTAATTCTTCCACACCCAGTAACTTCTTGTGTCTAGTGGCTTCACTGCTTTTCACTGTGAAACCGATAACATAAAACGTTCATGGTCTACTCAGCATCCTACCAGAGGAGCGCATTTCTGTTGCTTATCATTTTGAAGTATCATCTTCAACTATGACACGATTATCCAGCATTCAGTGCTATATAAGAGAACTGATATTATGTAACTGTTCTAGTGAACATCTAAATCTCTATTTTCTATTAAGATTCTGATATGCAGTATCACCTGCCAGTACACAACAATACTATACAATAAATTCTCTTTCATATTAGATTTGACGATGATGATCCAAAGATAAATTATATTCTTTATTATATAATTAAGTTTTTATTGTTGAATAATGTTACTCTGCCTATTCATTTTAATATCCGTTAGTTCTATTAATTATAAAATATATATTTAGTTAAGATTTCTAATTAAACGATACATTGAATTCCCGAAGCTTAAAGATGGTCGTAAGATTAACTAGAACGGAGAAAGGGAAATTTTAACGATTTAGAATTTACAAAGTTGGGAGCAACGCCGGAAATTGTTGAGGAGATCTGCAGATACAAGTACAACCTGTAAAACATCACGTTTAACATTTTGAACAAATCGTATGTTTATCTTATATGCGCAAGTTCATGAATTTATCTCAGTAATCTATAGGATGTGCGTTCTGGTGCAATGGTTATTGCTTATGACTGAGAAGTCCAAATGTTTGGTTTAGTTTTGGTTGGTTTGCTTTACGGCATATCGATCTCAATGTGTTGTTTAATGCCAACAAAATTTTATTGCAGATATTTTTTTTCAAAAATGTATCGCTGGGAATATTTATGCCTTCAAAAAATCTACTGCTAATATTTTTTTTCTTAAAAAAATGTGTTGCTGGTAATATTTTTTTTAATACAAAATGTATTTCTGGGAATATTCTTTTCTTCAAAAATATATTGTTTCTAATAATGTATTGTTGGTAATAATTATTTAAAAAATGTATTGCTGGTAATACTTTTTTTAATACAAGATGTATTTCTGGGAATATTCTTTTCTTCAAAAATATATTGTTTCTAATAATGTATTGTTGGTAATAATTATTTAAAAAATGCATTGCTGGTAATATTTTTTCCTTCTAATATAAATTGCTGGTAATATTTTTTTCTTCAAAAATATATTGCTGGTTATAATCTTTCCTCAAAAATTTTTTACCAGTTATTAAAACCTATTTTTACACTTTCATAGTGTTTTGCATCCAGTTTGGAGTTAAATATTTGCCCATAGCTGGGCAAATAGTTAAGAGATACTACAACACTGTGTCAGTATCAGGGTGGACCTGAAAACACCAGCAACTAAGAGGTCGATTTACGCTCCTCAAAACCTCCTGAACAGAGATCTTGCTGTTGGACGTAGTTTATCGTCTTACTCAACATGCAATCGAAGAGTTAGCTTGGAATTCAATTTAAGTTCGTTATATTTACTTATGAGCAAATCACCATGTGAAAAATATGAATCCATCTCTTCTACTGCAAGCTATGTGTTGAATAGCAGAATAGATTGGATCCTATAGTCTCGATTGGCAACCAGGCAACAGCACAAAACATCCTGCTGCCTGCACCGAAATTCATGAATCGAAAGAGAAATGGTCACCCAAGCTTATATCACGTATAGTATTTAACTAACTGAATATATAATATCGAAGCCTATTACGAAAATGGACGTTCAATTTTAAAAATATACGGTCCAATTTTTCCGCTAGCAAAAAATACACCTGAAATAGTGACCTTTTGCGGATGCAGTTGCTTTTCAAAAATCTTCCTTGGATTGTCATCAGACCAAATGCGACAATTATGCTTATTAAGGAATTCACCAAGATGACAATGTACTTCATCATTAAAAAGAATATTTTCGAAACATTTTCAAAGGCTTTTTTTCGAGCGTTCCACCAATTGACGAATGTACAACGCCCCTAATTGTCAGCCGGTTTCATGTCTTGTGTCAACTGAATTTTGTAAGAGTGTTGAGACAAATCTTTTGTCAAAATTTGATGTAACGTTGTTGTGTAGAGTTTCAATCCTTGCGCGCGATGACGAATAGAGGTATCTGGAATTTCGGCCACATTCTCATGCCCTGTAGCAAGGATTTCAGCTGAACGGCGTAAACGAGCACGCAGTGGTGTTTTCACATCTGCCACCAACGCAGTTTGTTTGAATTTACGAACAATTTTTCCAACTGCATTCTCAGTTGGTCGATTATGATGACCAAAATAATCGCGAAGTGCGCGAAATGTATTTCTGTTTAACGTCCATTTCCGTAATAGGTTTCAATAACTTTAACATGTTGTTTGATTGTTAATCTTTCCATGGTTGAAATTGCCAAAATTTAAGTTGTTAAATCTGAAAGAAAAAGAAAAAAATATTAGGCACTTAAGATTAATTCACATTTAAAATCGGTCCCAGTTATTGGAACAACCTATATATTGCATTCAAAGAACAACCGTATAAAAATTCATTTTTGACTGACAATTATAATTTATTCGTGCTACCGTGAAACAAGAATAACATATTTGCATATAAATCAAATGGAAATTTATATGATACCGATAAGGTATCTGCCTCTAAAAGGTACATAGAAGTAAGTACAATGTGTAACACATAAAATGAAGAATAATTTTTAAACGGGAAGATCACTGATGAATGCCTTGTTGCACTCGATTGGTAACAGTGGAAACCCAAGTTGAATATAATGTTTAATCACTCACATCAAACTTGACCTTTTCAAGTCGATGTCTATCTGTTTCCTGTATAACATGGATAAAGCATAACATAATGAATGATCTTTAAACGTGAATATCACAGGAGTTTGCCCTGCTGTACTCGATGGGTATTGTTGGAAACCCAACTCCTGTGATCCCTTCAAGTCGAAGGCTAACCGTTACTTTTCCTCCATAATTCCATGGACTACAATTCCTACATTTTTTATACTAATACAACACCACAAAGTAACCCTCTAATTCAGGTGCCTGTTGGAACTTGTATTGAGTGAACCTTGATTTAAATATGTTTCTTCAAGTTTCAATAACATTACGAATAAGGAGAAACTGAAAAGAATTCATAAACTTTCTGTAATTTCATAAAATGGTATCTAGTCTGTTAAAATAGACATGTATATTATGTGACATGTCATTCATATTAATAATGCATGTATATTCGGGAATCCTTCAATTCGATATTGTTGAAATTGGGAAAAATAAAACAAGAAATCGATAGAATATGTGTTGCAGTGTACAGATATGCATATATTTTATACGGAAACTCTCGTTGACAATCAATGCATTCCAGGATCTTGTACATCAGAATAGATTGAAGAATATAATATAATTTCAAAGGCATATTACATAAAAGGACGGACACACACACACACACATATATATATATATATATATATATATATATATACAGTGCTGTTCGATAAAAGTAACTCACCTTAAATTTTTTTGTTCGATATTCTCTTCTCTGATGAAACGAAAGTTGAGCTAAATTCAAAGGATAAGCGATCTTAAATCCCAAGAAGAGGCTTTGAAAGCTCTTTGAATTTAGCATTAAGTACTGCCAAGCATCTGTTCAGTATAATGTTCTGGAGATGCTTTTCTTTTCATGGGACTGGTTTCTTAAAACCTATTGAAAATGCCCTCAGGAGCTAGCAGTACAAGAGAATTTTACAGTCTTGTCTGCTCCCTTCTGCTGAAAGAGTGTAAATCGACCCCACCAAGCTCATTTTTATGCAGAATAATGCTCCCTGTCCCAAATCAAAATTGATGAAGGAATACTATGATGAGAAGTAGGTGAGTGTTATGACATGGGCGCGCCAATCTCCTGACCTCAACCCCATAGAAACTAATGGAACATTATAAAGTACAGGCTCTCGGGAAAGCATCTTCCACACCACTATTTCTGTTTCGTAATTATTTAACTCAGAAAAAATAAGCATATTGTTTTAAAGAAAATATACTCAAGCGGCCATATTTGAGAAAAAGGACAAATACACGTGTAGTACACATGCCATTGTTCTGACGTACCTTCGTAAACTGGGCAATTATCAAACTGAAAATATTGCATCAAAGAACAGGCGGTCAGTCAAACAATAAATCTTCTAGTATGACGATGTCCGAGTGTCTGTCGAAACAAATTTGTAAACGGTCTTGTTAGCGGTGAATAGGAAATGTCGTTTTCCGGCAACACTTTATTAAGAACCTGAGTCCTCTTGCTATCCTCTACATTGACAAGGGCCCGATCAAGCCGAGTAGGGATTATTGCTGAAATATAGAAGTGTAAGATGTTTCTAGTCATGATAGAGCCCAAAAGCCTATCCGTCTTGATGTGGTTGATGAATTATTTTCAACCCTACAGCCACTAACTCACAGAGGAAATGTCACAAGATATTCGCAGCTCTATGGCTATTTCCATGGAATGTGTTCAGAAGCACTAAATTCCTTAGTTCCACCAGATCTAACATTCACCACTAAGATCCGCGATGCTTCGAATATTTTATCGAACCCACCGTCATTCCCATCGAATCTCATTGCTGAGATGCAAGTTCCTTTCTAGACACTTCATCCCACGAACGGTTGCTTGGCAGAAATGAATCACAAGAGACCGATTCCCCGATAACTACAAACTTATCCTGTACAAGTCTAGGGCTAACCGTCATCTTCCCCGATATACGCATAATCTATGCCTCTTACTCTGTAGCCTTCTACCATGGGTCTATCGGGACATGTACAGGGCGAACATCATTGTAAAATCATAAACATATATAATTTTGAATTAATATTTTTTTCACTTACACTATTTACATTAATCGGACTGTTATACTCATCTCCAATGCCATATTAACAATGTTTCGACCGTTTTACGCTCCGTCCCTTTTCAGGTGATTAGAATTTCGAACCAAACCATTTATTTCCTTCGCCGGGGTAGATTGTACTTGTTCCACGTTCCGTGCCTCTTCCGAAAGTCTCAGTTATTTACCTTCAACTCAGCTCTTCAAATTTGGTTCACCACTGCTGTGGCCTGCTATTGAAATCACAACATTTGGGTCTAGTCAATGAATCTAACCAACGTGGTTATCGACTGAGACATGTTTCCTTGAGAACATCTGCGTATGAATTTTTGGGGCTGATAAACCTAATGTCTCAGTAACCATTTTTTTACCTCTGCTCATATTGCATTTTTTTTTGTTATTGTTATTTCATTATTTACCAGAGAATATATTGTAATTTTTTTGTTATTCATTGTTTTTCTCCAGCACTCATTATTACTGGTTCCTATATTGTATTCATATCTGTGCTTGGTATGCTCTGTAGAATTTTGTGGCATAGCATATGTTCCGATTCCTTAAGTTTTCGTATTTTCAAGTGAGAATAACATTACGAATAATATAAATAATATAAATAACATAAGTAATCATAATACCTCATCTCAGAGATATAGACAGGGAATATTCTTTTGTTTTGTTGATTCTGCTTTTGTCCATTGGTTTCGTGATTGATTAATTGATTAATTCATTCCCTTTCTAGGGATTATCACCTCTTGACAGGATATTCAAAGCTAGGAAATATTTTTACATTGTAATATCGTTTTTGGAATTTAAGAATTGGTGGTATCGTACCTATTCCCAAAGTTATTTACGCGTATGTGAATGTAAAGAACCCAGCCAAAATATTGGAACTCGTCTCTGCGATCAACTATCCCGTGTTATTATCCCTAACACCAACCGCACATCCAGTTTGCATCACCTGGTTGTTAACGTGAGCAATAACCATGCTCGACGTGGCTTAACATCCGTTATGACTATTGTCGAATTTGTTAGGCCAAAAAAAAAGCAATCTCATTTTCCATGACATTGTTTTTCCAGAAGAATAAAGTAAGAATAATATATATTTTAGAATATGAGTGTTTTTTATAATAATTTGACACAATTCGAAAATATACACACGAGATTCAAGTCAAATGACGAGTAGAGACTTGAACAATTTTCAGCCAGACCACTTAATCATTGAAACTGTATTCTTCCTAACGCATTAATGCCAACTTTGCGTCATATTTTTGAAACGGTAGGCGGTAATGGCTTTCATGTAGAAACGCTTAATGCATGCCGTCATTTCTTATCTTTTTGGCTTTTCTTTTGTTATTTTGAAGCTAATACGAGTTCAGGATGTTTTAGAAACATAAGTTTATACTGTACTTATTTTTATTAATAATACTGTATGCTACGGGGTTTATTCATCCAAGAATGGCTTTATTACAGCAATTTATTACTTCTGGTAGGCAAAACACAACAGCATAGCCAATGCTGCATGTGAAGCGATATAAATGACTAAATAGATGCAAATGTTTTTGAAGTGATAATACAGAAAACTATATCTGATATTAAACGTATACTTCGGAAAACTCTTCTAAGATCAGTAAGGCCAAACTAATTTAAACAGAAACATGGAAGGACCATAAATATTAAAATCTGAATTGAAATCACACTGGACAAATTGAAGGGGGACAAAGCAGCAGAACCAGATGAATTTTTAATATAGACACTGGAAGGTTTAGATTATTTCGTCAATGAAAAAATACATTTGACATAAAGCAAGCTGAAGGCAAAAGGGATGGAGGAAATTGGTGAATAAACTATTTATAGCTTCTATAAATCGTAGGCAGAACAGTGATTAGGAAATATAGTACAAAAATATATTAAGAGCTAGAAAGGACAGGTAACTGTAGTGAGATATGATCGCCCAAGCCCTGAAGGGACACAACATATAGAAGAAGAAGCTGAATAGATATCGGCCCTAACATTATAGCTGTTACAAAAATATCCCCTTTCGTAATACGTTAAGTCTTTATGAATTTTTCTGGGTCGTAAACTGTAGCAAATGAGTCGACTTCAACAGTGTAAGGGACGCAACTCTTTCCATCTGAAAATGTCTGACACGCTGCAACGCAAAGCCGTGTACACCAAACACGAGTGTAATGCCGTTCTGCCAATTTCTCCAAGCAACCTACTTTTATGGAGCTCAGACACACCTCATTAGCATGTGTGTAACGCGACTTTGCGTGACTGCACAGGACCGTGAATATTAAAAGTCACGGACGCCATCTTGGATCTTTTCTTTCCTTTCTCAACCCACAGGCCAGGCAGACGCGAGGGCGTTTGTGAGGCAAACCACTTCTATTTTCCCCACATAAACTTTTCAATACCCCTCGCCTGTAACTCAGAATTATACTGTATTTTCTTGTATCTAGTACGATAAATTTTAAAAATTAACCACAAGAATTTGGTTTGGTTTGCTTTGTTTTACAGCATATCAACCTCAATAGGTTATTTAATACTTGGAAATTTTTATTGCTGCTAATATTTTGTCTTGTCAAAAATCTATTTCTGCTAATATTTTTCCTTCAAAAATGTATTGCTGTTAATAATTTTTTTTTCCAAAAAGTACTACTGGTAATATTTTTCCTCAAAAATATATAGCTGGTAATACATATAATTTTTTTTTTTAAAATGTATTACTATTAATAGTTTTATTTCTTGAAAGATTATTGGTGATAATAATATTTACAACGCATTTCTGGTATTAAAACCTATTTTTACACTTTCTTGTGTTTTTACCCCAGTTTCGGGGTGAACTATTTGCCCATAGCTGGGACCGTAACAGGTGCTACCAGCCCGAGTTAGGTTGGACCTGGGAACACCAGCAATTAAGAGGTGGATCCACGCTCCCTAAAACCTCCTGATCAGAGGCCTTCCTGCTGGATGTAGTTTATCGCCTTACCCAGGACGGTCCACAAGAATAAATTTAGTAATGTATCGAAATATAATGCACGGAATTTACAAGAAGTGGTATATCTAAAGAACCAATGTATTTCTTTATTTATCAATCCGACAATTTCTATATTTTTTATTGGATATTCCTATTTGAGTTGACGCTACGATTATTAAGAAAACAGTATATTTATTTATGTTCATCTATCGGCCTGAATATTCGAAAGATCATATAAAGGAAAAATATATGCTTTACGGTAAGATCGAACCTTTTTCCCACTGGACAGAGGCTACCGTCGCTAAAAATGATACGTTTTAACTTTATCGTCTACAAAGTATCTTTTCCGATCAACCAAGACTGAATCGTGACTTTAACCGAAATCCTTCTCGTCAAAGACTCTAGAAATATCATTTTTTTTTCAATTAAATCAGTTATGTTAATTTTTGTTGTTGTAAGCGGAACACATCAAATGTTGAACATTCGGGGATCATTTACGTGCCTGTCTTTGCATTGTTAACCGGTCTCTTTATTTAAAACATTCCGTTTTCATTGACTGAGTGATATCTCTTTTTAGTCAATGCAATCTAGTATATTTCAAATTTCTCACTTTCCTTTGATTTACTGAATTTCTTCACTACATGACATAGGGATTGAAAAATACACTTGCTTTAACCATTGCGTTAATCAAAGAGAACATTCCCGACATTTATTGGAATATTAAGCCAAAACTTTACAATCATGTGAAATAATTGTAAGAACCTCATTTCTTATCAAAGAATATATACTAATATATATACTTATATACTAATAACTGTCTATATCTCTGAGATGGGGTATTATGCACATTATTTACATTATTCGGACTATTGTCCTCATCTTTGTCGCCATATTTATTACAACGTTTCTGTCGCTGTAGGCTCCGGCTTTTTTCAGGTGGTTGGAATGTCGAACTGAACCCTTTATTTCACTCACTCGGGTAGACTGTTCTAGTTCCACGTGCCATGTTTAATGGATGTCAGTTATCAGACCTTGAGGACACATGGAACAGTGGAAAAAGGCGTTGGTTAGATCCAGTGACAGGACCCAAAAAGTGTGGGTTCAATACCCGGTTAAGGCATTGGAGAACTTTCAGAGGGAAATTAACAGGAGATAACTGATAACTGAAATCCATTAAACATGGCACGGGGAACTAGAACAGTCTACCCCAGTCAGCTAAATAAAGGGTTCATTTCGACATTCCAACCACCTGAAGAAGACCGGAGCTTACAACGTCCGAAACGTTGTAATAAATGTGGCGACAAAGTTAAGGACAATAGTCCGAATAATGTAAATAATGTACTAATAAGTTTTTATTTTTTATTTTTATATTATTTTCATATCCATGAACTCTTCAGAGAGTAATCGGTAAGTTGATTCTTTCAGATATGTTGTGTTTTTCTCTGCCTGTTAACTTGATTTTATTCCACAAATGTTGATCTCAACTATTACCCCTTCATATGTCATCAGTTAAAACGCTCTGTCAATATGAGAAACGCTCTATCAATACTGAAAGCATTTAATATCCTTCAACCATTAATATAAAGGGCTCCTAATTTCTCCATTGTATACTTTAACACAACTTCATGGGATAACATATACGCAGTTTGTAGTCTTCCCGGTTGGGCCTGGTTTAGAAGAGGAGGAAAATATATTGAAAAACTCAAACATGAAATGCAAAGTATACAAAACACAGACAGGGAAAATCTTGTTCCTAATATTTGCATTATTTGGAAATGTAGAAACCATTACCAAAGAAATGGAAACGATGCGGATTCGTGAAAGACTGAGACAAATCTAACGATAGAACTAGCACAATCTTCCAGATTACTTAGGAAAAATCTAGATATATAAGTAGACACGATACACAGTGATTACTATCAGACACACTTGGGATCCTTCTGAGAAACTGCAAATTAGATATTTAAATAATCTTTCGATTTGACGATAGAGATAAACGTTACAAACACAAAACAGAAACTGTCAAGAAAAATGAAGTTAAACAAATTGATATCTAAAATTTGTTTGGACCGCTGTAAAAGGATAAGATCGAACTAAAACTGATAAATGCATCAGAAAAAACTTCAAGTTGACCAGAATTTCAAACACAAAGAGAAAGAACATCTGAAAAAGCTCAGAACCATACTAAAAAACTTTTGTTAATAACAAAATGTGTAAGTGTACTTTGTAGATCTTCTATAATAATTCTGAATGCGGTTAAAATTAGTAAATTTTAAAAACCGCCAAACTTTAGTTATTCGTATACATTGCTGATATATATATATATATATATATATATATATATATATATATATATATATATATATATATATATGGGACCATGCTGACAAAATATCACAAATACGAAGGAAGGGTGACCACTGGAAAGGATTTGGGCATTCATTTAAGGTAATGAATTGATGTCACCAAATGTGATCACTTTGAGAGTACTAGAAAATTCATAAAACATATCTAGGCTCCAGTTTTGACAATGTGTAACCGAATACCTACGAAGTGTAACCGCTTTAAAGAGATTCGAAAATACATAAAACTTGAGCTATCTATGATGCTGAGTTGACAATGTTTATCTAACCTTGGAATATAGGATGAACACATGTGTACATCCATAAAACAAAAATATTAGATATCGCCTTAGAATACTGATTTTATTAAGATTTTTAAAACTTAATGTTTTGACTACGGAGAATGATAAATAGAGTGTTGTGCGGTCTGTGGCAACGTCCCTTCATACTGAGGGTACCAGGTTGACAGTTCACTGGTTGCTGTTCCCGACTGGTAGTTAGGAGCCATTGCCTATCGTCTTGAGCGGCTGCTCTGATCAACAGTTGTATAATATCGGGGTGCATTTACTGCTATGTCACGCATGGAAGGGTGTTCCTGCATTTACCTCCGCTGAGCAAACCTGAGTCTACTACATGCTGCAAATCTGCGCCAGCTGCTTGCTGTCCATGTCACATATGATGACCTTCTGCTACTGTTACTTTAGTTTTTATCACTACCAATATGACTCAAAATGACCTTAAACCATTATAAAAAAATAAACCTAAACCAACTCTAAAATTTCGCCTAAAACATTTAACATTTCCTTTCCCAACATCCGTAGCATTCAATCCAAATTTCGCAGTTTTGAATCTTTCCTCTTTGAAAAGTCTCCTGATATATTAGCTCTCAGCGAGACCAAACTTAACTCATCAATCCCCTCTAATGATTTCTCGATTCTCTGTCACATTCCTCTCTTTAGAAAGGACAATAAAATCCACATTCATGGCTTGTGAGTTCTTGCACGGGACCATCTCCCACTAACTAGGGAACTCTCTCTTGAATCTCCAGGCTCTCCATATATGTCTCTCCGTCTATCTCTCCTCAGTTCTGTTAGCTATTTTTCTACCGTTCCCCTTTCCCTCAAGATTGTTGTATACTCGGTAGCATTTCTGATAATATAGACAAGTCCATCACACTACAACGGTTAGCAAATATATTCGTGTTCGGTGAATTTAACGCTCACATTCCACGAGGCTTAAACATTCTGTAACTGGCCTTGATGGTATACAAACTCTTAACTTTGCAATCACTGAACCCCTCACACAAGTGGTTGACTTACCTACATGTTTCGGCAATAACCATGACTGTAAGTTTTCACTGCCCTCTTGGTAACTCTGATCATGTTGTAGAGTCTGTTAACATCTCCTTCTACTCCTCCCCCAAAAAAGAACCTCCTACTAATAGAATATCTTTCTGTTATAAACGCCCAAACTTAGACTCGTTCCGTTATTTCCTTCGCGATGCCCCTGGAATGTAGTTTTTAATCTCCCCGTTCCTAAATGCGCGTGTGAGGTCTCCT
>CAHIKZ030000880.1:760000-820000 GCA_903632075.3 Acanthosepion pharaonis
TCAGTACGCGTGTAAAAGAAAAAATGTCTCCTTTCTACCCAAATACAAATATGTGCCTGAGCGTTTGCTTAATTTTTAATAATAGATGTTTCATTTAGTTGTCCTTCTTAGATAATCGCACATGATTGTTTTTGTCTTATCCCATATCTTTCGATGACTTTTGCGCTGCGTTGCGTCCATAAAGGTACCCTTTGCTACATAAATATTTTATAGATACAGAAATTCATAACTACATCCGGGCTTAAATTCTTGGAAATTTACAAAAATGCCTTTAAAAAAAAAAAGAAGGTGATTACAGGTAATACAAGGACAATACAAACGTCTCTGAAGTCAAATTCTTCGAAATAAGCAATTATTATAAGAAATAGGTAATGTTTTGAGAAAACCTAACATTCAACGAGCCTCCGTCTAAGTATTGACCGATATTGCTGCTGTCACCAATTAGTTGTTAGGCAATTCACATTATTTTTTTAGGATCGTTTTCCCCCTGTTCAAGGTTCAATTATAGTATATTTACAGTGTGTTCAGCTTGCATTTTGTGGAAAGGTATGCGATTCTTCAGGTGGGGCGAAAAGACACCCCTAAGTCTCGTTGATAGAAAATATATGTCACATGTCTGCTAAAATTGTGCCAAAGGGTTTAAAATTTCTCCGATTTAGAACGGTATTTTCGTACAAATCTTGTCCAGTTATTATATTTGATATGACCATACTTGATATACCGGTGTTATATGACAAATTCCTTTTTATGTATGTATGTTTGTATGTAGGTATGTATTTACACACACACACACACACACACACACACACACACATATATATATATATATATATATATATATATATATATATATATATATTAGAATAAATCCCTAAGGAACCAGGCAAACATACCTAGGTTTAATCTAAACGGAACTTCATGGTAAACAGTCACTATATATATATATATATATATATATATATATATATATATATATTGGGTTGCTAATAGCATCAATAACCTAAGTTACAAATATTTTAAATATATAATATTAATATCTATATCTATCTATTACTTCTATCTATGTTTATCCCTCTCTTTCCCCCTCTCTCTATATATATGCATGTGTTTATATATATATATATGTATGTGTATGTCTGTGTTTATATATTTTACACACACACACATATATATATATATATATATATATATATATATATATATATATATTGCTAATAGCATCAATAACCTAAGTTACAAATATTTTAAATATATTATATATAATATTAATATCTATATATCTATCTATTACTTTTATCCCTCTCTTTCCCCCCCTCTCTCTATATATATGCATGTCTTTTATATATATATATATGTGTATGTCTGTCTATATATATATATTTATATATATACAAACACATATAAACACATTTTGAATATATATATATATATATATATATATATATATATATATATATATATACCTTGACTATCCTCACCTGGATTCTATTTTTTTCTGAAAATTACATGTATGGGAATTTTTAGATATATTTTCATATGTATGTATATGGTCCAATATTATCTATTTATATATATATATATACATATATATTTGATTATAATCCCGTCTTAGAAGGTATGATGGGAGCTTTTTGGAAGAGACAAATATCATTTGATTACAAAACTTGGAGTTTTGGAAGAGTTGAAAACTGCTAAGGTCCAAACAACCATCTGTAGATTTTGACTGCAGAGTTTTCTTTCTTCTAGGCATTTCGGCACTTATTCATATAGGACACGGTCTGTCCTGCAAATTTCCCATACCTGAAGATAGAATATATATATATATATATATATATATATATATATATATATATATATATATATATGTGTGTGTGTGTGTGTGTGTGTGTGTGTGTGTGTGTGTGTGCATTGCCAATAGCATGGATGTAAAATTGTTTCCTCTGTCACATGCTCGCTTTTCCTATTTCCATTTTTCTTTCTAATTTTCCAAAATCTGGATTCTTTTGTTACGTGTATTGCCAGCATATCAGTTGTGTTAGGTTGATGAGTGAACATCATGATAACAGTATTAGAGTTATTAAATTAACAATGCTACATAATAACCACTATCAGAATTATTATTATTGTAATTCTCCGCTATCGATTGTGTCCACTTATCTCAATATTGTCATTCGAAAGATCATCAAAATTGTACATTTCCTCATCATCGGCATTGTCATCCCCAATGTTGTTATTTTTAATTTCTTGCTTGATTAACATCCGTCTTGATAGCTTGCCTGAAAATTTCTCATTTGTTTTCGCACGAAAGATATTACTTCATTTTGTTTTTGTATTTTTGAGTTGATTGGTTTATTTGTATAGAAAAACTTCTTAAAAGTGTGATTGGTTAAAAAAAAAGTATGACATTGTAATCATCTTTCGGGAATAAAACAAATCACCAAAACAAACAGTACATGAAACACAAGCAGCTATTAAGAAAATCACATATTTTTGGTTCAATTATCACGGGCTAAAATGATGACATACAAAACAAAGTTGCTTCAGAGGTGATGTAAAATGTCAAATCTATTTTTACGAATGACTGGACCTGATAATACGTCTATCGCCTCTGGGTGTTGAATTCACTGTCCACTGTTATATATACATACACTCTATCCCTGATATTGAGCACATTAAGCCATACATATAGTATAACTTAAAAAAAATATATATATATATATATATATATATATATATATATATATATATATATATATATATATATGAGTGTTAAATAATGTTGCTATGAATTCCAAGATGGTAGTTCCCAATCCTCATAAATATTTCGGACACTATTGTATATGTGGGCAATATGCTACCTAGAGCTGGCAGCATGAGTTGTCAGCGTGGGAAGCTCTTGACGTGTTGACCTCTCTTCTTCTGGCCAGAGACGAACCCGGACGAGGCTATGCCGAAAGGCAGAGTCTCGTCTGGAGAGGTAGACAGATACCTGATCCTGCATATGATAATGGACTGATCCCTCTACGATATAAGTCAGTGCTAGTGAGAGTAATTGTGTTGTGTGAAGGATCAGGTACAGCAACAGCAGTCGAGATCAGGTGACCATTACATACCGTTGGACTGTAGACTTTTGCTATTGTTACTTACTAACCGGCGTTCCTTATTACTAATCACTCTGTTGTTAATTACCTCTTACAAATATACCAGTATTTATCCCTACAACTGTGTTTGTCTTTATTCGAATACACACACGCGAGAACACTCCCAAAAACCCAACATCTTTTATTAAAGATTCGCCAGGGATTGAGAAAGCAGAAAAAGAGACAGAAAGTTTGTTATTTTCAATTTTGATTGGTCAGACACGGGTCACGTGCATTAAAACCGTAGATATTTCTATAAGTATGTAAGTTTGTCAAGATTCTTGTATGCCTAAGTGGGTATCGCATGGTAATATGTATTCGTAATCGTGTATGTGTTTCTGTTTAGTTAGATTCCTCATGTATCCACCTTAGTGTGGTCAAACACAGCAGTGGGTGTCTCATTTTTCTCATTTATGACATCTGTTTAAACGTGTATTCTTTGTATTAGATAGATATAAGTTAGATTCTTTAGGAATGGGTTCAAAGAAAGATGGCGATCTAATGTAATATTTTAGGCCTTTGTTTATCGTTGTTAATTATATTATTAATTTTTCAATTTAATTTCTACTTAAAGTATTATGTATCTTTCAATTAGGGTGTCATTAATGAAATCCTATTTATTTATAACAGCGTTTCGATGCCAAACGGGCGTGTTGAACCGTTTGTCCAAACGCGAAACGCCTGTTACAATCGGACCTGTTGCTCTGGTATAATCGGAAGAAGATATTCCTGTAGTCCATAGCAGCCGAAGTGGCAGAGGATAAAGACGAAGAATATTGTGGTTTCAATGCAGTTTAAGTGCTGACATGGATGACTCGATGTCGGCTTTCACCTAACAGGAGACCTCTTGTCGCATATTTCTTCGATCAAGTATCAGTGAGTATTGACAATTTCCTCACAAAACTTCACTCGGTCAACTTTCAAATATATAGTGATTCAACGTTCACCACAAAGATTGGTTAGTCGACTTAAACAAAACCGATGAAGAAAGCAGGTATTGCAGATACTTATTCGTGACATATAATTTGAACCAGATAATTGAAGAGCCCGGATGTGCCTGGGAGAGCAGGCAAACATCCTCGCCATTTTTCTAACATCCTTCCCTGAGAATTATTCAGCAGAAGCTTTAGCCCCCAGTGACACGTCGAATAATTTTCTAGTCAGTGTCCTCATTGATTCCAAACCTATGACATCTCATGATTTACCGCTCCATAGAACGATTTTTCGCTATGCGGAGACAAACTGGAACTGATTTCGGTTCTATATGATGTGGGCTTCTCTCTCAACCTTCTCCAAACATGCTGTTTCCAAAAAGCTACCTTAATCTCCGAATGGCTCATTTCTGGAATGTTTTATACACCCCGCCCCCGCCAAAGTCAATTTCAGCAACAACCAAACAGTCAGCCCTGGTGCACCCCTAGTGCAGCCATAGGGGACTACTACTTCAAAATTTCAATGACCGGTGTATTCTGGTTTATCTTAAAGAACCGTCGGCAATCGCTGTAAGAGAAAACGCGAAGTGCAGTTACGCGCAATGTATCCATGCAAATGTTGAAAATAAACAAATCGAATCTCATGAATTCTCCAAGATCACCAACATAATTATGAATAGAGGCTAAGCGGCTGTACCCAGATTTATAAGTTGTCCCGGGGTCATATCCTCCTCGACAGACAAGGCGAAAATCTTCGCCAGGATCTTTGCTTCAAAGTAGATGACAAATTGCATCCCTTCCCCGTCTCACTGAGCACAATCTCATTAATATGCACATTTTAGTAAGAGAAACCTCTACACATTCAAAAGCATCGACCGCAACAAAGCCACTTGTTCAGAAAAAAATCCAGTTATCCTCATTACGAATATCAACCCAGAAGTATGCTCGATTCTAGCAAAGTTATTTAACCGTTACTTGAATATTTACCAAGCTTGTGGATGGTGACAAGTTTATGTTTTGGTCTTCAAGAAAAGTGGGAAACAGATACTTCCTTTACAGTAAAGAGTCATTAATCTCTTCAGTATCATCAGTAAGCTTTTTAAGGTCTTAATCAACAAGGTCGTCTAGCATCTTGATAGGAACAGCTTCTGATGCGATGAGAAGAATGTGTCTCAATCAGCCCAATCCACTACTAACGTCATAACTACAATTACACACAGAATTAGTGAGACCCTCAATGACACACATACCGCAAGGACCATAGAATTAGATGTCTCGAAGGCCTTCAACAATTTGTAACACAAATGGTTACTAAACAAGCTTTCCATCTATCAAATCACTGGAAGTGTTTTATCTATTATTAAACCTTCCTAACATGTAGATCCGGACAGTCCTGCGAGGTTTGGCTATCAACGCAAGCGTACGCAGGGGTCATTTCTCGGAACAACCCCGCTTATGATTCACGTAAATGAAATAAAGAAATACCTAAGAATATACACCGATCCTTTGTAAACGTCTATATCAATGATACGACAATATACGGGCGCACTTCTAAAAGTGTGGCAATGAGAGATTAGAATCTGACAACTCTCCCGATCTAACATTAATTTTTCAGTTGGTAGGGGGAAAAATGGCTGGTTACATTCAATGCCCCTAAAACAAATCTGGTTACATTCCACCACCGTCAATCTCACCCCCAACTACTATCAGTCACGATGAAGCACTGCGCCTTGAAAGGATACTAGGCCTCAAACTCACACCGGCCACAAGTGTATTTCCCATATACGATTCATCGCTAAAAATGCAGGTAAAATGATCGACTCTCTGTACCGCGCTAGAAAGTACCTGACTCCTCATATTTTTCTCTACCTTTAAAAGAGCCAGATACGGCAGAAAATTGAGTACTGTCGCCATATTTGGACAGGAGCTGCCAGACCTCACTTTCCCCTTATGATAGAGTTCAAAAGCGTCCCCGAGTCCTTGTTGGAAAAGAATTATTTTCCACACCCTAACCTCTCTCTCACAGGTGGGATGTGTTGAGTCTCTCGCTACTATATTGCTATTAACATGGGCCCCGAATGAAATCAATCCCTTGGTTTAACCAGTCCTGACCATCACGGCTTGAACCTGACATGTCACCTTCATAGTAACAAACCACCCATATTCCCTCTGTATTTCATCGGCGAGAAGAAAGTTCCACTCAAACAGTTTCTTCCCGCGAACAACTGCCCTGTGGAACAGACTCCCTAGGGAATGTTTCCCGATTACTACAATCTTAACCTTTTCAAGTCTAAAGTAAACAGTTATCTTCCTCTTCTATCCATATAAACTATCCCTTAACGTAAGCTTCTATATCTAGTAGTCTCCGGGCCTTGTATCGAGCGAATTCTACTGTATATATATATATATATATATATATATATATATATATATATATATATATATATATATATATATATATATATATATATATGTACATGTGTGTATGTATGTACTCTGGTGTACAGGAACTTTAATGTCCTGAATATTTGGGTAAATCTTTAAAATGTCTTTTCAAGAATGCAATTACACGAACACAAATATGTATTCCTATTTTAAATTAGTAAAATCAATTTAACTACAAAATGAATTGAAATTAAATCCCCAAGCAATTCAGAAAATAAAGAAATTACTTTGGCTATGCAATAAAGAAATTGCTTTGCCTATACAATTTGTAACTATACCATAACTAAATAAATAAATGCAAACAATCATATTATATATTATTTGCCCCGAAATGATTATGCATTTAAATAGTTTACCACAGTTTGCCACGATTTCAGAAAAAACTATTTGCTATGAATATTAGCATTGCATATTCTGAATTCTATTTATTTTATTTTACTACTGTTCACATAATGCAAGGCCCAAGAGCCTCTCAATTTATGTAATTACTGAATCATCTGCGTAATATACTTGAGGTGTGCGATATATAATTAAGAAGAAGAAATAGGAAATTAAGATAAGCAGGAAAATGTTACATTCACTAAAACATTTAAGTGATAAAAATGATTCGTGGCAAAAGTCTGTTTCACACAGTACCGTTTCTTGTAGAAAAGCTGTCTGAGGGGAAATTGCTTCTTAGCAGTGTAATTCATATGGGCTGAGGGTGAATCGACACTGTGAATATAACTTGGCGAATTCTAGCTATAGAGATCTGAACTGTTGAAATTAAACAACGGTTCCATTCTGCATATTTTCCATTAACATGGAGAGAGAGGTCGAATAGGACAGCGATGTTGGAAAGCGGGTGTATCGAGGAAAAAGAAAAAAATAATCCATAATAGAAACAGGTAGACGATTTTGAAATATCGAGGCTTGAGAAAAAAGGATTGGTAATCTCAAGTATTGATATGGAAGCAATACTTCATATTTTGTGAAAATTGACACTTTTAATGATACCTCATGGCAGGAATTAAACCATGGAGGGTAGAAAACGGTTAACCTTTTAGTTGAAGAGATTAAGTCTTTAGTGTTTTCTGAAGTATGCCTTTGTGAATACGTTACCTTATATAGCAGTTCGTTTATAAAAAAAAAGCCCTCAATGGAACTTCCTACTTACAAGTAAACATATGATAGAAAGTCAAATCCATAAATGATGTTGTAAAGCTGTTTGAACATATTCAGCTTTATATCGGTTACAAATCAAATCAGGAAACAGCCAGATTTGAATAGTATCTTTTTTAAGATACATTGTGTTAATTCTTTAATCATTTATCACTTGAAATATATTTTTTTGATTTTTAGACTTCATAGATTTTCTACTGAATTCTTAGTTTGCAGTTGACACGAGATAATAAAAGAACAGCCATTAACTTAATGAATTGTAGGTAAATTGTATCGTTTTACTACGGCTATAAATTAAAAGCATATTAAGGTTCAAGTACTAGTTAATTCATTATAGACTAGAAAAGAAAAATATACAATTTAAAGTATCAAACAAGGGAGTATAGTTTGAACTAGCAAATACAAGAGTATCGTTTAATTAAAAAAGAAAAGAGCGTGATTTAAGGTCCCAAACGAAAGAGTATCGTTTAAATTATCAAATAAACGCGTATCGTTTAATTACGAACCAAAGTAGTATCATTTAAAGTAACAAACGAAGGATTATCGTTTAAAGTAGAAAATAAAGCAGACAACAAAGCAGAATCATTTACAGTAGCAAACAAAAGCGTATTATTTAAACTAGGAAACTAAGGAGTATAGATTAAAGTAGCGAACTAAGTTTTATTGTTTAAATTAGCAAAGGAGTACGCAATGGGTATAAATTAAAAATATAAGTTTAGACGACATTATATGCAATTTTTCATTAATGATATGGAATGGAATATTTTAGAAAATCAAAATGACCTTTCATTATGTAACGCGAAAATAGCCGCATTTAAGTGCTTAATGCGGCCCAACTTACGTGATGAAAATATAAAAGGGAAGTAATCAGCAATATTTGTTGGTGATTTTTCTCAGAAAATATAGAAATTAGGCAAACAAGCACATCATTGGAACTTCAATGATGGAATTGAATCACTAACTTTCAAAATAATTAAGACTACATGATAGCTCATGATACTCTACGCCTGCTTGGCCTCAAGTTTTCCACTGATGCGATGTGGAAAGACAATATCGAATCTATTGTTATGTTTACGTCAAAGAAAATTTCATTCACTAGTTAATTTTTTTTTCGTCAGAATCCAATTGTACATATTTATAAATATACTATTAGACTCTGCATGGAATACTATTAACATAACTCATCTGATTCTCTTGCTTATACCTCAAGATTCTTGACAAAATCGACCGAAGCGTCTGTGATGTAATATATCCTGACCAGGCATTTCGAATGCAGCTAATTCCTCACTTGACGTGGTTCCCTCTAACACTTCTGCAAATATTTTCATGACAACTGCTCTGCTGTGTTTTTTTCCCCTAGTGCAGTGACTATATCAATTTAAAGATGTTTCTAGATTACCAACTAAGTTTCATAGATTTACTGTTGAAGTAGCTAGATGTAACCACCACATCTTTTCTAAGAGTTTCTCTGTCCGCAAGTTGTTTCTGATTGCTCGAATCCCGGATGACTACAATCTTCAAAAATTTAAATGAAACAGCAAATACTCTCTTATATCGTTTTCAAACATGTTCTTTCTTTAACCTATCATCACGATCGTCGCCATTTAAAGCCTTCACCTTCACTTTCGCTTTCACTCCCTGAAAAAAAAACATGCGTTCGAATGGCATTATCGCCTTGTTGGGGTGAAAACAAAAATATTCACGTGATTATAATTATTTACTGCAATAAGATGACCAAAACATACGTTTAAAATTTAAATTGTGAATATCGACAGAACAAATTCATTCTGACTGCAAACAGGAATAGAGAAAAACATGAAAGACTGATTTAGAAAGTATTTTATTTAAATCCAAGACATCTAAGGACTTGTTTTTTTTTATATGATTCCTGGCTGGTTGATTAGCTTACGGTCAAATCACGCTGAAAACACCGGTTCTCGTTCGATCACCGAAGTTAAGCATCGTAGAGCCAGGTCAGTACTTAGATGGGGGACCGCTTGGGAACACCTGGTACTGTAAGTCCCCAAAGTCCAACCTTTACCTCACAGTCGGTGGGGGGGTGTAAACGGTAGTGTCAGAGCTATGCCGCCCGGAACTTCTTTCCTGGTAGGGCCACCCAAGGCGGACACGTCTGACACACACGCCGGCTAACAAGGGCTTTGGTGAAAATCCAAGGAGCGTCTGTATCGGTAACCGGCGGCTTCTGGTCGTTCCTGTCTCTGCGTCTGTGGGAACCCCGCAGCAAGCAAGAACGTTATCCGAGTAGGCCTGGGTACCCTACTTCTGTAATTTATCCCAAGAATCTGTTCTCATAACAGGAAGAAGCCGGCTCAATCCGCCCAGGGTGAATGCCGCATCAGTACAGTACAGTACAGTGGCTGATTGATTAGTACGTTGGTTTCGTGCCCATGAGATCCGGGTACGATTCTAAGCATAGTCTAATTGACAGGTGGAGGTAATTTGCTGTTATAGAACAGAGGATTCGCTATTGGCATGTCGGCCAAATCATCGCGAATGAAAATAAGACCCGACGATTGATATGGTAGTAAGAAGTCACAAGGTACCGTAGCAAAGACTTACAGGGTACTCGTGTTGTTCAACTGATGAACATTCCAGATGGTGCGATTTTTTACAGGAACTGTCAATAAAACTCGCTCAGGATATTTGCAGTATTAACCACAGATTGACTAAAATGTTAAGGATGTTCAACCTCCCCACCCCCTCTTAGCAGATGTTCTTCGATATGAATACCCGTGGTTGTTGCATTTTTTGTATTTTTTTTTAAATTCTGTTTTTTTTTTTACTCATTTCCTTCCGGGTCACAATCAGAGACCAAATGTCGGAAATGCCATCATGAAACTTTCCCTGAACATATTGTTAAAAAAATAAAAATAAACAACAATAAATACATTTTACCTTAATAAAGCCCTTAGTAAGTTGTGAGCCGTACTTGTTAGAACTGGTTTTATATTTCTTTAAAGCATGGGAAAGCAGGCACTTTTGCTTTGAGTCTAACAGAATCTTTTCTAATCAGACCGAAGGTTCGAACTACAACGGGTCCTTACTTTGGTTCTCATGTACTACACGTTTTAGATTTCCACTTCAAGATCCTTGTATTCTGAGAATTTCTGAGGATCTTTAAAGACATATTAGAGCCTGCAAGAACCGCCATGTCAATGAGAAACCACATTCTGTCTTTGTGGTTTTGATCCGCCTCTCGAGGCGATCAGAATGTATGTATAATAAATGATTGAATAATACTTTGATATTTTTTTTATCCATATTAATGTTTAGTTCGTGCGAAAGGGGGATTAAAAATTACTTGAACGACTCATCGTCAGATATTCAAGCGATTAGAAATAGCAGAGCCTTTGGTTTGATTTCAGCTTAATGTGGTATGCCATAGTCTCATGCTGTATGTAATGAGATTTAATATTAGCGAGGAGACTTTCAACATTTCCTAATACTTATGTATACAAGAATTTTCCAGTATCAGTGAATTTATCAATAGTTGCAAACATATAAGACTTTTCGACACCCTTTCTCTACTAGGAGAAAAATTTCTTTATCAAGAAAAATAAGTACAGTCAGTACAGATGTGTTTTATGCTTAAATGGTGGACACATATGTCAACCGACTATAATTATTTGGATCACCCTTTTTTGTAAGAGATCTTCATTCTGTAATTTCGTTAGGATTATTAATTAGCATTGATAAATTTACGTAAGTGAATTTATAAATTTATAGAAAATGATATAACCGAATGTTAGGTAACTTGTAATTTCCTGGGGGTTTAAATGATTTAGAAATTTATAATTAGGTATATTTTTCCAATCAAGTACAGCTTTATCATTCATTCTTTCTTGTTCACTTTTGATCCACTCTGAATTCGTATCATATTCCTCTGGATTTGTTAAAATATTCTCCCAGACTCTTTGCACTTCTTCAAAAATGGTGGTCTTTATATTATATTTTTTTTTCAATTTCCCTGTAAAACTTCTTGAACTTGGCTTGAAAATTCCTATCTCTAAATCTTTTCATATCGTCTTATTCTCTGTGCATTTAATTGTATTTATTTCGAAGTATTTCTTATTTGGTTGAATTTTATTGACTATTTGAATTGTTTATGTATTTGCTTGATGACTCTAATTTTTTGTGGGGAGAATATTTAATTTCCTTGAAACCGCTATAGTATTAATAAAATCTGATTTCGTTAAATTCTATCTTTAAATTTACCTTCCAAGCAGGTTATTTTTTATGTTGTTTGATTTTTCTTTTGGCTTGATATTACGTTTTCCAATAGCTACTAAAGCTTTTGCATATATGACATTATTTACTTCACTGTTATCTTCTAACGGTCTGTCTGTGAACACTGTTTGAAAAACAGCGTTATAAAATTGACCAGTATTTTTATTGAAATTAGTCATGTTTTATTTCGTTTTTACTCATGTCCACTAGTAAAAGCATCTGAATCAACGACATTATGCCGTAGATATATTCTTCCGTTTCCTTTTCATGGGGATCATTATTTCCTATATCATATATTTGTGTTCGTACCTCACCATCTGAAATATCGCGTATTTCATTTTTTTGCATCATTTTCTTTGTTGGACTCATAGTTTTTCATACTTTGTGTAATATCTATTTTTGCTTGGTCTCTTTATGAGTTTGAGAAACTTTTACTTCGAATAATAATAATAATAATAATAATAATAATAATAATAATAATAAAATATTGTATCAAGTATTGTCACCCACTGAATATAAATTCCGTCATGATAGAATATTTAAATATCTGCACTGGAAAATATCCTACTTTTACGAGGAGGAAACTCCAGAAAATTGGTATGAACACCACCCAGACCCGGTCACAGATATAAGACCTGTAACAATTTAATGGTACTCTACAATACAAACAGAAGGAACAATCAAAACTGAGACATCGTGACCAAAGGCCGCAAAAACAGAATATGCTTTCTTATTGACATAGTAGATTTGTAATGTATCCTTGAAGATCTTCAAAACTACTAGAATAAATGGATCTTGAAGCAGAAATCTCAAGTGTGGCAAAATAATAATACTCGTTGTAATTGAAGCACTTGGATTGATTGGAAAATGTTCTTATAGAATCACTAAAGGTATTGCTTTTAGCCCATGATTTAAAGAGAAAACTATTAGACAGCAGTACAGCTCACACATTACGAAGACATTTATTTATGTAAAATGTGCGTGATCCTAGTCTTGGTCTACAAAGGTGATCTGTAGTTAATGTCATGAAGCCATTTCTGACCTCTAGTCTCTGGTTGGGTCTCGAAATGAAATGTGTATACAACGGAAATTCACGGAAATAATAATAATAATAATAATAATAATAATAATAAAAGATTGTTCTGGCAAGTACAGCCCACACTTTACGAAGAGCTTTATCTATTTATTTTTTTTATTTTTTATTTTTTTTTTTTGTTAGTGGAAAGTGTCATGACGCCATTTCTAACCTTAGGTCCCTGGGCGGGACCCGGAAAGAAATGTGTAAACGCCAGAAATCAAAGAAAATAATAATAATAATAATAATAATGGACAAATAAATATGGAATTTTAAGTGGATGAAGAAATAAAAGTAAAACATAATACACCGAGTGAAGTTGCAAAGTACTTAAAAAAGAATGCAAATGCAACCGACCATATATAGAAATGATGTCATGATAAACCGTTTCACGTCAATACTCGGTCCGCATCAAAAAAGCTGATGTAGACAAACCCGTACCCATAAGTAGCTACGTAGTGCATGGTTAAAATCAGTAAGCGAACGTTTTATTCCTGCTGCACAGGGCCAATGCTTGCTAACTAGAAATTACAGAGCACACGTACTGAAAAAAAAAACTGTTAATCCAAAATGCAGATTCTGTGACAAATATCCAGAAACAATTGACCAACTTATATCAGATTGCACGGTATTGGCACCCACTAAATATAAAACACTGCGTGACAGAGTAAGCCAATATCTGCACTGGAAAATCTACAAGACTTACAGAAAGGAAACTGCAAAGCCGGTTCCGGAAATAGGACCTTTAAAAATTTTATGGGACATTACAATAGACAGAGACAGACCAATCAGAGCTAATCGCCCAGTCATCGTGATTACAGACCGGAATGTCAAAATGTTTCCCCTTATTAACATGGCAGTCCCTGCAGATTGTAATGTATTATTGTAGATCTTGAAAAATCTATCGAAATGTAAGGACCTTGAAATCAGAATCTCAAGAATGTGGCGCATGTGGACATTAATATTTCAGTTGTAGTTGAAGCCCTTGGAGTGATTGGAAAAGATTCCAATAGGCTCATTGAAGGAATCCGTGGTGGCCATGCCTAAAAGTAATACAAAAAAATTGTACTCAAACGTACGGCCAACAAATTACGAAGGACTATATCTATGTAAAATATGTGTGATTTTTTTTTAAATACTCAAATCAAAGTGAAATATGTCATGGTGATCTCAGATCTCTGGTCAATACACGGAGAGAAATAAGTATATACCAGAATAATAATAATAATAATAATAATAATAATAATAATAATAATAATAATAATAATGCTGAACTTCTGTATGTACCCAGATCCAAATGAGTTTGAAGATTGCTAAAACAATAAAAATGGATATAATAATAATAATAATAATAATAATAATAATGACATCAGACAAATACATTCTCAGACAAGAAGCATTCTTTCTAAACATAGCGTGCATGATCCAAAGACTGGTGCAGACCGTCTATACGTACCCCGTAAAGAATGTAGAATACTCAAATAGAATTGTCATACAAGACAAAACTAGTGGCTTACTAACATACATGGAAACAATAAAGGACTGGATGATACAATTAATCAAACAAGAAAAACAGAAAGAAAAATATATTCACGCATGAAAGATTTTAAATACAAACGAGATTTACATTTAGTAGATTCTGCAGAAAGATACACAGAACCCTAGAACCAATACTTGCAGGAAAAAATTATGAAAAAAAGAAAGCCAAGGATAATTCTTATGAAGAGATTAAATATAGCTAGCAAAACGAACCTCTGCATGGACAATATCCATAATGTGCTGATAAAGTTGATGTTGATAAAGCTAACACTCGTCGATGGATACGAGTATCTGGAATAAAGGTTTTATTCTTCCAGGGAAATACCAGTCTTTTTACAATAAACTTTCTAACATACTCAAAAGTATGGATTCAAAATGCAGGTTCTTTGACAAATGTCAGGAAACCGTAAAGCATCTAATCTCAGGATGTTCTGAACTTACGCCAAATGAATATAAGATCGCCATGATAAAGTGCGGCAATATTTACACTGGACAATGATAAACATTTTGGATAAGATGTTAATAACACTGGTATGAACAACACCCAGCAACATTTACAGAAATAAAAGACAACACAATTCTATAGGATTACACCATCTTTACAGACTGAAAAAACATAGGCCGGATATAATAGCCAAAAACCGTATTAATTGATGTGGCTGTAACATAGCAACCAAGGAATTTGAAAAATTCTCGAAGTCTAAAGACCTGGAAATCGAATTATAAAAAATGGGGAAATTGAAAACAAGAATAGTACCAGTAATATTAGGTATGCTTGTAATGAGAAAAAAAAGATTATAACAACATATTGAAAAAATCCCTGGTAATCCCAGCTTAAGGGAATTACAAAGAATATCGATGTAACGCTAGTGATAGCATGGGAGTTAGAAAAACAGAAAAATGAAATTTAGCCATAACAACACACTACTACCTGCATCAGGTCTGCCAGCAGATTTGATATGTACTTTGACCATAGCAGAAATCGAAATATAATGTTGCTGATGATAATCATAATAGTAATATATTTTGAAGAAATTTCTACGGTTGTTGAAGCAGAGTGATGTTATCAGTCATCGAAAATTCTTCATTTATTTGTATGAAGTCTTACACAGTATTCAAAATTCAGACGCTTACATTATATCATATTTCCATTAGCATTCAAAAGAGAAAATATTTTTAGTAGCCTTACCAACAGATTGTTGATCCTCTAATATTAAAAAAATATTCGCAATACCGTGTATTGTATAATTATCCACTTTGATTTCTTTACAAGTTTAAACTGTGCGTGTAAATGTTAGAAAATCATTTTGCAGAAAGAAGAGCCAGATTTTTTCCACTCATATGTAAGAAGCTTCAAATAATCGGCTGATTTGTGTTATTATCAAACCAAATATACTACATATTGAAATCTGTGTTCTGATTAAGCCGAGATATGTACCTGGGGGACATGTCTTCAAGAATATTTTGATCTGGTTCTGTAAAGAATTAGAAAGTTAGACGTTTTGAGCAGGTGCATTGACGTCGAAAAAACGCCTGATCATTCCCCGTTTGAAAACAACATTTTAGTTGCAATATTCTATATTTCAAATCATTGATTTCTCAGGAATAATTCTTGCCAGCAATAGGAGCTAAACAGTCATCTCTCAGATGACATTATTTTTCAATCACGCTTAAGATATATTTCTAATGCATACTTGTATTTCTCAAGTGATCATCAAATAAACCAGTCTGTATCATCATAATGTAATTGCAATAGTGGTTTACCAATAGACATATACACTGAACTACTCTAAAACTTATCTTTTCTTTATTATTCCAAGATCTTCATTCTTGTCTTTGATGTTTATCGGTGATGGTGCCGGTTTTCTAACACATATTTAGATAAAACTTCCAGTAGTATCTTTATGGTTATTGCTCTTATCTCCTGAGGTCTTTAATTCTTCTGATCGATTATCTTATTTTTCTCTACCTGTCTTTGAGAATTTTGAATTTCATCAGGTGTTCATACATGCGTGATGAGACTTTGAATCTTTGAAAATCTTTTTTCAGTTTTTCACCTATTCTCTTGATAAGGAAACAATACTTTCCCCCTGCATTCTGGGCTTTGTAGATTGCAAGGTAGCTACAATGGCTTCGCCGAAGATAAGCCAAATATTTAGTAATATTTACAATGCAGGAGATTTCTGTTCAATATCGGACTCAAACAATTTTATAGGTAGAACGTAATATTTATTTTTAGTCGGAATATTGCCTTGTTCCTTTTACCAATACCTCATTAATTCGGCTGTAGTTTTCTCACAGCTACAAAGTGTTCATGTTCTGTAAACGGAATTGGTAGATAAGTATATACATTTCACTGTTGAAATGAGATATGCTAATAATTTCTTCTCCCCTACTTCTCTGTTTTAAAGACCTCTCCCTGTTTCGTGTTTTTCTCTACTGGAATCTTCATAAATTAAATACAATGCTAATCGTCATCTTTTCCCTCCTTGAAATAGGTTCTTTATTGTTGTCTGTTTTATTTCAGGACTTAAGCGATCATGGCTCTCTGGAATATTCTTTCCGTAGTAGCTCTTTGTATGACTTCAGTTTTTGCAATCCTTCTTGATCCGTTGTCAATCTTTTACGCACAAAACGTTAAGTAAAAACATAAATAATTAAATCTTTAAAAATATTTCCAAGACAAAAAATATCCCTTCAACTGTTGTATAATTCTGAAGTGAAATATTATATATGATCCCAATAACCCCTACTATATTTTAGCAAACGGTTCATTCGGCAGAATCAATTAAATCACCGTGAAAGATTATTCTGACTCGTATTACCAGTAGGAAATGATGTGGGTTTGTTTTATACATTTTTAACCAGAGTATAACTATTTATAATCTCTCTAAAAATGAACTCCTCTCCTCAAGCCGAAATCATCATTCAGATGATCACTTAGATATCTCTTAATTATATATCATTTAATATTTTTCTAGACATCGGCCTGAATTCTGGGAGTTCATGTTCTCCTCATAGAGGATCCAGTACAATTCGGTCAATGCAGTAGAATGGAGAATTGCTGGCATCCGTTCATCTGACTGTATAATTATCAAAGCCGAAGTTGCTTTCAAGAATCTACTACAAAAATTTTCCTGAGAAACGTAACTCACTGTTATACCGACGTATCGCAGGAATGGGATTCCAAACAGTAGACTTAGATGGACAGAGAGGAAAAAAATCTCGCAAAATACCACTGGATGACTCAAAAAAAAGAGTTTAACGAATCTTTTCTCATCTAAACTATAGGTAGTTTCACAGTTGTTGAATCAAAGCAGGGACCTCTCAGATGGGGAGAGCTTGAGGAGCCTAATAACACTGATGAGGAGAAACATTGGTTCCAGCAGGATGGTGCTTCTCCTCAGACTGCTAATGTTACCATGGCATGGCTAACTGAAAAGTTTCAGGAACGTCTTAGCAGCCGCAAAGCTGAAGTAAATATAGGTATCACACGCGTCTAACCTGAATTAACCTCAGATTTCATCCCCTGTCGTTTCATCAAAGAGAACATTGACCAGGTCAAACTTCGCACCATTGCTGCATTGAAAGAAGCAGGAGAAATGTGCCTGCGTTATCAAAAACTTTGCATTCAACAGTACTTTCAGCTGAACAGCGGACATATGGAACATGAATTTTAGGGCTCCTATTGTAATTTGGTTCATGTTTGAGATTAAATTATTGCAAATCCTAAAATGTTATCGTTTTACCTTTCAATAAATGTTATTTTCATTACTTTATTATTTGTTGTCCTTGATTTGTGCCCAATCATTTTGTTTAAGAAGTTTTAAACACCCTGTAGTAGCACATGAGATTGGCAGTAGGCACAATCTTCTACCTTTAAAGAACAGAGTTAGGTTAACGCTAGATTAACCCATACCCGAAACTTTCTTTTCTTTGCTGAAGGTGGGATAATTCAGAAGATGTGTATTGTGCAAGGAACGACCATGGCCTTGAAAGAGCTTAGCTTGTTCGTCATATCCCCGAGACTAGACGCATGCCGACAGTTATATGTCAGCTAATATTTGTGCTTATCCCTTAATAAATTGCCATCACAAAATTCCAACCTCATAAATTTAAGTATTGATTCTTAAAGTTGCCGTCAAAATAGAGGTGACCACAGATGTTCCACATAGCACCATTTTGGCTCTCATTTCGCGTAGCGAAATATTCCAACATAAAGAAATCTATTGACGAAAAGGTCTTGGGAATATGAAAGAATTTGATTGTATCTCTTTCTCCTTTATCGCAACCCGGTGGGTTGCATAGTAAATGGGATGAATGATCGAAAATCTGGCTTGATTCCATTCGCATAAAAGAGAATTTCTAGAAAACGGTGATAAACGATTATCAAGAGACCAAATTTCTTAAAATCTAACACGTATCTTCATAAAATTCAAAGTGCTGTTCTGTTAAAAACTTAAGTGATGATACCGCACAGTCTGTATTTGTTATGGTATTATCTTCTGCAATTTATTTTCCTATCAGCTGATGACAACATGGACCGGACATGTGAGCAACGACGAAGTTTTAAAGAAAAAGGAAACAAAAAGGACACTTATACTTTCCATCTGGAAGAGAGGGTTGATGTTTCTAGTGTATATAATTATTATGAGACCGGAAACTACCTACACAATAGACTCTTCCAGGCCTGTATTAAGTAGGCGACATAACAATCTGGGGAGTGACACAGAGACAGTGAGAGTCTCGTACGACTACCAATATTGGACACTAACATATAGTAAGCTCTGCTTACACTATCTCTGTAACCTGTTGTTAATATATATTTCTTACATCTAATCCGTGTTCCGTGTTTTCCTTCTGTGGTCCCAACTTTGGCCCCACATCAGTGGCGACGAGGATTGTAGAAACGCACTCACGGCGAAACCTAAATACCTTACCAATCCCACATCTGGGTCGACGAAGAATTCCTGAAACGCATTCACGTCGAAAAACAGCAATATTTTGCCAGTCCCACAACAGTGGCGACAGAAAAGATTCTAGAATTTCGTTCTCACCATATCAATAGCGACAGTGCTCGAAAAATACACAGAAACACCACGCGTTCCCACAGCCGTGTTGAACGAGAAATTAAGCTGATATTACTACATTAGCGATTTAAACGCAACACCCAGCGTCTACATATAAAAAAAATATATTCCAATACCAAACATCAGTGACGAGCAGTGATTCAACATCTACGGAATATTTAAGTCTGTCCAAATAACAAGAACGATTTCTTACACGCCCACACACAGAATAAAACAGTTTGTTCGTAAAACAAGCTGACAATAAAAAAACCAGAAGTACTACCATTGTACACAAGTTTTCGAAAAAAAACTATGTAATTTTTTTTTTTTTTTTATGTAACCGAGTTGAACTCATGCATAAAATTATTCTCCCCTCAAATTCACTGAGGGGAGTTTCCTCTTTCTGGTACCTCTATAAAATAATACATAAGTTTCGTGAAAATTTATACAATTACGTTAAAGTTACGGGAACCACAGAATCTCAAAAAAGAAAAAAAAAGAAAAAAGAAGCCAAACACATAATTAGTTTAGTTTAACTAATTGTCTGTCCATAATTTTTTTTTCTGTAAAAGAAAATAAAAAGGAACAAAAATCTATCAAGATTTTTTTGTGTGCCTCCTGTTAGTATACGTGTTTCAAAGCAACAAAAAAGCGCTGTCATTTTTAAATATGGAAGATTTGCAAAAAGTAGTTGCCTAAATGTCAAAACTAAATTTGGATCAGCAACAAAAATCAAAAGAAAGACAACAACAACTATTTTTGGAATTACATATACAACAAATGTAATTCCAACAAATTACGCTTCAGAAGGCTGAACTACAACAGAAACAACTTAAAGAATTACTCGTAAATGCATTAAAAGGCTCAAACTCTGAAAAAGATACAATATTCTCCCAATTCGAAACAAAACATTTGAATACGTACCAGAGAACTGACAAAACGTTCGACACTTTTGACAGGCGCTACGAAGATATTTTCAACGTAGACTGTGAACAGTGGTCCAGTAAAAAAAAAAGGTACGTCTACTATTGAGAAAACTGGGAACTACAGAACGTAGTAGGTTCGTAGACTTTATACTACCCAAGAAAACGACTGACTTGGATTTTTCAGTGACTATTAAGCTCCTACCGGAACTATTCAGGCCTAACACAACCTTGTTCCACAAACGTTGGAAATGCCTGAACACAGTCAAAGACAACCAGCAAGATTTTCTAACGTTTACAGCATCGGTAAATAAGCTCTGTAATGATTTTAAACTAGCCGAACTGACTGCCGGTGATTTCAAGTGCTTAGTTTTCGCACAAGATCTAGGATCAGCAGAAGACGCCGAAGTAAGACGACGGGTACTGACCAAGCTTGAGAACGAACAAGGATTGACTCTCCAAAAACTGGCAGAGGACTGTCAAAGAGTAATATCTGTAAAGTGTGACTTAAACACTATCGAGGAATACGGTGTGGCTCAGATAAATAAAATCAGAAGCAAGTCTACCGCCTATTCCCCTCAAAAAGACAAAAGACAAATCTTATGTCCTAAATTCCGCAGTAACCAAAACCCAAATAGGTTAAAGAAACCGCCTGGACCAAGTTACCATTGTGCTAAATGGCATTGGATGAAATTCTGTCCAGTTAAGAACAAAAAATATTGTAAAAATTGCAATAAAATTGGTCATACTTTAAGTTCGTGCTGGTACGCCAACAGAACGAGAAAACCCAAAAATAAAATTAGGCAAGCTCAATCTGACAATATTGTCGATAGAAATTTAAGGACATATATAACTGTGGATATTTTCAATAATTCCATTAAATTCCAGCTTGACTCGGGTTCCAATTTTTCAAACATAAACTGGCGTACTTGGTGAAAATTAAACAAGCCGACCTTATTAAAAACGGATAAAACAGCAAAATCCGTAACTGGCGAAAAAATTAACATTTTAGGTGAGGTAATACTTACAGTAACACTAAATAGAGTTACCAAAAAGCTCAAAGCCTATGTGTTGAAAACTTCAGTTAACTTATTTGGAACAGATTGGATAGAAAAATTAAATCTTTGGGAGTGCCCAATGAGTATATTTTGTCGCATGATACAAAGTACAACGTCCAATTTGGTAAATCTAAAAAAGGAACTCAAACAACAATTTCCCCAGGTTTTATTCTGGCGGCCTTGGGAAATGTACTAAAATGAAAGCTAAGTTCAAGGTGAAGGACGGTGCACAACCGGTATTCAAAAAGAAAGGGAATGTCCCTTTCGCTGCTCTAGAACAAATCAACAAAGAGTTAGAGACTCGAACAAGCAGGTATTCTGTCAAAAACAGATTTCAGCGAGTGGGCAGCACCTACGGTCTACGTAAAAAAGAAGTCCAATCAAATACGAGTATGCGCAGATTTTTCCACAGGGTTAAACGATGCCTTGCAAGTTCACCACTATCCTCTCTGCATAAACACACATAGAGGTTTGTACAAATACAATAGACTGGCTTTTGGAGTTAAGGTTGCGCCTGCAATTTTCCAGCAGGTCATGGACGCCATGCTGGGCGATCTTGACTACGCAACAGTCTATTTGGATGATATACTAGTTACTAGTAAAACTACGGCAGCGCATCGGAACCATATAATAAACGTATTCGAAAAGATACAAGTATACGGATTTAAAGTTAAGGAGGAAAAGTGTGATTAAATACTTAGGGCACATTATAAATAAAGACGCTCGTCGGCCGGATCCAGAAAGAGCCAACGCGATCAGAAACATGCCGGACCCAGATAACGTTCAAGAGTTATAAAGCTTCCTCGGCCTAGCTACTTTTTACCAAGGGTTCATTAAGAAAATGCAAAATTTGAGAGGGCCTCTCAACCAACTTTTAAAAAAGGACAAACCATGGTCATGGACCCCGGAATGCCAAGACGCATTCGAGATGATCAAGAAAACTCTTACTTCAGACCTCTCCCTCACTCATTACGACCCTAGCCTCGACATCATAGTCGCAAGTGATGCAAGCTTGTACGGCATTGGTGCTTGCATTTTACATAAACTGCCAGATGGTTCGAGAAAAGCTGTGGCTCACGCATCAAGATCTCTAGTTCGATCTCGACATGCCCCAAGTGTCTCCTGAAGTGCGACGCTCAGGAAGGAAAAGGAAATTTACTCAACCGCTCGACGTAAATCTCAAGAGGAAAATGTATTGTTTTATTTTTTTTCTCTCCTTTTCAAAAAGAAAACTCTTTGGAAGGGGGTATTGTGAGAACAGAAACTACCTACACAATAAACTCTTCCAGCCCTGGAAAATCTGATTGAACGTAAGAGGGACAGAAGAAAACAATGCATAACATATTAGTCAGTTTGACAACGTATGACAGAACAGGGTTTAGGAACACTATTTACATTATTCGGACTATTGTCCTCATCTTTGTCGCAATATTTATTACAAAGACTCATGGTACAGTGGATCCAGTGACAGAAGCCAAAGAGTGTGAGTTTAATACCCGGTTAAAGCAGTGGATAACATGGAACGGGGAATTAACAGGAAATAACTAATAACTGACATCCATTAAAAATGGCACGTGGAACTAGAACAGTCTACCCCAGTGATCGAAATAAAGGGTTCAGTTCGACATTCCAACCACCAGAAGATGGCCGGAGCGTACAACGCCCGAAACGTTGTAATAAATATGGTGACAAAGATGAGGACAATAGTTCGAATAATGTAAATAGTGTACATAATACCTCATCTCAGAAATATAGACAGATACAGGGTTTAGGAGAACTAACAGAAAGACCAAATTTATTAAGTTTTACAAAGGAAAGGAAGTTGCGGAGAGTGATGATCGCCTACGTCCAGAGTGGAGACGACATATGGAGAAGATGAACTGAAAAATGATAATCCCATGATGACCATTTTTTTAATTATCAATCAAATCTTCAAACGATCCCAATTGGAGCATTAACACAACATTCCCTTTCTTAGTTGCTGAAAACCAATGCTAGCAATGAGAAATAAAAATATTTCCACCAATCGCAAATAATATTTGTAAGAGCAAGTCATTGATCTCTCGTGAATTGCCCGAATTGACCGGGATTATCGTTTCCAAACAGTCATACCAACAGTTATGTTGTCCAACTGAGGAAAACCACTTCAAGAAATGCGGTCAAACTGGGCTCTCTTTTCGACGCCTACGGGAAGTTGTAGTGAAATCGATTAAGATAGCTTCGTTTTCAATCATTCAAATCCACTCGATGATGTGGCACTTGCGATATGCGATAGGTAGACTTTCAAAGATTTACACACAGTACTGCGGCAATATACCGAGACCCGGCGGGCAATAAATTTAACTGTTTGTTTATTCTTTTTATGCAATATATACTTGCAAAATTTATTTGTTTGACATCCCTGTCTGTTCTTGATTGAATGGCATCCTCCTCTATTTAACTATCTTCGTTTTGTCGGTGACTAAAAAGACTAAATTATACTTTTCATTTTCCAATCATTTAGTGGCAGCCCCTGCACTCGCCATTTCCAGTTTTGTTTTTTCTAAAGTAAAACTAACTACGTCATCACGAGCGTTCTGTTGTGCAGAAATTTGGAGGCACAAGGTGACATTTTATGTATTATTATACTACCCATTCCATGCAGAATAATTAGGTCTCCATTCATTGTCCAGTATAAAACTATCTTTCCATGACACCATAGCATTTCAAAACCACATATCTGGTATGATAGATACTGCCATTTCCATCCTCTATTCTGCCGTCGATGACTTAATTGAAACCATAGCAGGGATAGCTTCTGTTTGCTATGCATTGCCAAATGTGTAAACTCTGCTTTGGTCTCAGGGCCACGTAAGAATTTGTATGCAGATTTCTTCAGATATCTATAGAACTTGGTTTTCTTTCTAACCCATAGCTGGTGAAGCTTTCATAACTTTCTCATGAGTATTTGGGGAGTGGTGAATTTAATGACATTCGTTACAATTACTTTTTTTTATTATTTGACTCTAAACAAACATCGAAATCAAAGCTAAATATTTTTATTGACTCTGAGGTTCCTAAAACTTTCCAAGTCTTTCGTTCTAGCTTCAGATTTCCGTTCTTCTTTTATTTATTATCAAGGGCGGGTTTGCCGATAAATCCACGGAATATTCCGTAAGAATAACAATTTTCAGACTTAAGCTATCCGGCAGAGTATGCTGTCAAAGTGACTACTAATATAATGATATGGCCCATGATGCATATTCACACTAGATTACCGAGGCTTTTATTTATTTTTTCTCCTTTGAGAATAAGATACTACACTTATATTGCAAATTCTTATCATTAAGGGCCAGATTGATTTTATTAATGGATTAGACTGCATTTTCAATGAGAAATATAATAAATCTTATGTAGTTTGGAAAGGTAATGCCGAGAGCTGACGGTGATTTTATTTCGTAGCTTTATCTCGAGATAAGAATCTTGTTAGAATATCTGTCACAAAAAGAAATACAGTTGCAAATGGTGCTTAATCCTGACACATGCATTTATAAAACATTTTTGAGTAAGTAAATGCATGGATTGTCCTTCTGAACAACCAGCGTTACATTATCTATGATAGCAGAAGAGGTTAATCTGTTTGAAAGAAAAATTGCTGATCTGTCATTTCATTTCATTACTCTTCTTATTTTTTTGTGTCTTGTCAGTTTCATCTTTTTTTGCTTTTCAGTTTAATTTTGGACTCGTTTTATCCTATTTCTTGTTTTAAAACACATTACTAAAGCCCTACCAAAATTGTCGATAGCTATATTGAAAGGAAAAAAGAAAAACGTGTTTTAACATGCGGTAAATATTTGTCAAAAATAATTTAAAATTTATATTAAAATTTAGTAGTCAGAAATTTGTTTGGTAGTCTTTTTTTCCCTAAAAGAATGTGGTCGAAAGTAAAACAACACTGTATCAATAATAATAGATAGAAACAACAACAACAACAACAACAACAACAATAATAATAATAATAATAATAATAGTTACAGTTGATTTCTTTATCATTTCATAAGCTCAATTAAATATCATTCTTGTATGATCTTGCTAACAACTTCTACGGAATGGAAACTGAAAGAATTTGGTGTAAGCATCACCCGGTCCCGTTTACGGAGATAGGACGTTTTACAATTTTGTGGGACTACACAATACACGCAGACATAACAATCAAAGCTAATCGCTCAGACATTGTTTAATAACAATTAACAGACCGTTAACAAAACAATGCCTCCTTATTCATATGGCAGTCCCTGCCAAATGCAATGCATCTTTGAAGATCTTCAAAAAGCTATCAAAATACAAGAACCTTGAAATCGAAATCTAAGAAATGAAGCACATGAGAACATAAACAATTCCAACTGTAGTCGGATCCCTAGGATTGATTGGTAAAGGATCCCATAGACACATTGAAGTGATTCCTGGAGGCCCATGCCTTAAAGAAATACAAAAACGTTGTTCTCACGAGTACAGTCTGCACGTTACGAAGTTATTTATCTATGTAAAATATGTTTTTTTTTTTGTTTTGCTTTTTTAATTGCTCGGTGGAAAATGTCATCAGTTATTTCTGACCTCAGATCCTTGAGCGGGACCTGGAAAGAAATGAGTTCACACCAGGAAACAAAGGAATCAAAGGAAATAATAATAATAAGAAGAAGAAGAAGAAGATTGCACACCAAAGATGAAAAGAACACAAAATGATTTCTTATTGTCGTGGCAGTCCCTGCGGATATAATGTATCTTTGAATATCTAAAAAAAAAAAAATCAAAATACGAGAATATTGAAATGAAAATGTCAAAAATATTGAATATGAAGATGTCAGTATTTCCAGCTATATTTGGAGCTCTGGGATTTATTAGAAAATGGTCCGATAGACCCATTGTTACTCTATGCTTTATGGAAAGAAAAACTAATTGTACTCACAAGTACAGCTTACACATTACGAAAAACTTTAACTATGGAAAATGTGGGTTATCATTGTTTACTTTTTAGGAAAATGATCAGTGGAAGATATCCAGAAGCCATTTCTGACATTAGGTCAATTTTCGGGACACGGAAAGAAATGAGTGTATAACAGAAACCAAAGGATTAATAATAATAAGAGGATGAGGAAAACGACAATAATAATAATAATAATAATAATAATAATAATAATAATTTAATAATAATAATAATAATAATAATAATAATAATAATAATAATGTTGAACTGTATGTATCAATAGCCGAAGAAGGTAGAGGATAAAAAACGACAATAATAATAATAATAATAATAATAATAATAATAATAATAATAATAATAATGTTGAACTTCTGTATGTATCAATAGCCGAAGAAGGTAGAGGATAAAAAACGACAATAATAATAATAATAATAATAATAATAATAATAATAATAATAATAATGTTGAACTTCTGTATGTATCAATAGCCGAAGAAGGTAGAGGATAAAAAACGACAATAATAATAATAATAATAATAATAATAATAATAATAATAATAATAATAATGTTGAACTTCTGTATGTATCAATAGCCGAAGAAGGTAGAGGATAAAAAACGACAATAATAATAATAATAATAATAATAATAATAATAATAATAATAATAATAATAATAATAATAATGTTGAACTTCTGTATGTATCAATAGCCGAAGAAGGTAGAGGATAAAAAACGACAATAATAATAATAATAATAATAATAATAATAATAATAATAATAATAATAATAATGTTGAACTTCTGTATGTATCAATAGCCGAAGAAGGTAGAGGATAAAAAACGACAATAATAATAATAATAATAATAATAATAATAATAATAATAATGTTGAACTTCTGTATGTATCAATGTATGTATCAATAGCCGAAGAAGGTAGAGGATAAAAAAAATAATAATAATAATAATAATAATAATAATAATAATAATAATAATAATAATGTTGAACTTCTGTATGTATCAATAGCCGAAGAAGGTAGAGGATAAAAACGACAATAATAATAATAATAATAATAATAATAATAATAATAATAATAATAATGAACTTCTGTATGTATCAATAGCCGAAGAAGGTAGAGGATAAAAACGAGACAATAATAATAATAATAATAATAATAATAATAATAATAATAATAATAATAATAATGTTGAACTTGTATGTATCAATAGCCGAAGAAGGTAGAGGATAAAAATAATAATAATAATAATAATAATAATAATAATAATAATAATAATGTTGAATAATCAATAGCCGAAGAAGGTAGAGGATAAAAACGACAATAATAATAATAATAATAATAATAACATAATAATAATAATAATGTTGAACCTGTATGCCAATAGCCGAAGAAGGTAGAGGATAAAAAATAATAATAATAATTTCAATAATAATAATAATAATAATAATAATAATAATAATAATAATAATAATAATAATGTTGAACTTGTATGTATCAATAGCCGAAGATGGTAGAGGATAAAAACAATAATAATAATAATAATAATAATAATAATAATAATAATAATAATAATAATAATAATAATGTTGAACTTCTTGATCAATAGCCGAAGAAGGTAGAGGATAAAAACGACAATAATAATAATAATAATAATAATAATAATAATGTTGAACTTCTGTATGTATCAATAGCGAAGAAGGTAGAGGATAAAAAACAATAATAATAATAATAATAATAATAATAATAATAATAATAATAATGTTGTCTGTATGTATCAATAGCCGAAGAAGGTAGAGGATAAAAACGAATAATAATAATAATAATAATAATAATAATAATAATAATAATAATAATAATGTTGAACTTCTGTATGTATCAATAGCCGAAGAAGGTAGAGAGATAAAAAAAACAATAATAATAATAATAATAATAATAATAATAATAATAATAATAATAATAAAAACGACAATAATAATAATAATAATAATAATAATAATAATAATAATAATAATAATGTTGAACTACTGTGTATCAATAGCCGAAGAAGGTAGAGGATAAAACGAATAATAATATGTATAATAGCCGAAGAAGGTTGAAATTCTGTAATGTTGAATCAATAGCCGAAGAAGGTAGAGGATAAAACGACAATAATAATAATAATAATAATAATAATAATAATAATAATAATAATAATGTTGAACTTGTATCAATAGCCGAAGAAGGTAGAGGATCGACAATAATAATAATAATAATAATAATAATAATAATAATAATAATAAATAATAATAAAAGAGAAGGTAGAGATAAAAAATAATAATAATAATAATAATAATAATAATAATAATAATAATAATAATGTTGAACTTATGTATGTATCAGAAGAAGAAGGTAGAGGATAATAATAATAATAATAATAATATAATAATAATAATAATAATAATGTTGAACTTGTATGTATCAATAGCCGAAGAAGGTAGAGGATAAAAAAAAAAATAATAATAATAATAATAATAATAATAATAATAATAATAATAATAATAATGTTGAACTTCTGTATGTATCAATAGCCGAAGAAGGTAGAGGATAAAAAACGACAATAATAATAATAATAATAATAATAATAATAATAATAATAATAATAATAATAATGTTGAACTTCTGTATGTATCAATAGCCAAAGAAGGTAGAGGATAAAAACGACAATAATAATAATAATAATAATAATAATAATAATAATAATAATAATAATAATGAACGACTAATAATAATAATAATAATAATAATAATAATAATAATATTAATGTTGAACCGAAGGTATCAATAAAAGAAGAAAAAATAGCCAATAATAATAATAATAATAATAATAATAATAATAATAATAATAAGAACTTTGTAGAAGGATAAAAAACAATAATAATAATAATAATAATAATAATAATAATAATAATAATAATAATAATAATAATAATAAGGTTGAACTAATCTGTATAATAATAATAATAATAATAATAATGTTGAAGATGGTAATAGCCAAAGAAGGTAGAGGATAAAAACGACAATAATAATAATAATAATAATAATAATATAATAATAATAATAATGTTGAATAATAAAAACGAGGATAATAATAATAATAATAATAATAATAATAATAATAATAATAATAATAATGTTGAACTTTGTATGTATCAATAATAAAAACGACAATAATAATAATAATAATAATAATAATAATAATAATAATAATAATAATAATGTTGAACTTGTATGTATCAATAGCCGAAGAAGGTAGAGGATAAAAACGACAATAATAATAATAATAATAATAATAATAATAATAATAATAATGTTGAACTTCTGTATGTATCAATAGCCGAAGAAGGTAGAGGATAAAAACGACAATAATAATAATAATAATAATAATAATAATAATAATAATGTTAAAATAGCCGAAGAAGGTAGAGGATGTAATGTAATAATAATCAATAATAATAATAATAATAATGTTGAACTTGTATGAAGAAGGAAGAAGGTAGAGGATAAAAAAACGACAATAATAATAATAATAATAATAATAATAATAATAATAATAATAATGTTGAACTTTGTATGTATCAATAGCCGAAGAAGGTAGAGGATAAAAAACGACAATAATAATAATAATAATAATAATAATAATAATAATAATAATAATAATAATAATGTTGAATAATGTATCATGTATCAATAGCCGAAGAAGGTAGAGGATAAAAAGACAATAATAATAATAATAATAATAATAATAATAATAATAATAATAATAATAATAATAATGTTGAAGTATCAATAGTAAAAGAAGGTAGAGGAGGATAAAATAATAATAATAATAATAATAAGGATAAAAAATAATGTTGAACTTGTATGTATCAATAGCCGAAGAAGGTAGAATAATAATAATAATAATAATAATAATAATAATAATAATAATAATAATAATAATGTTGAACTTCTGTATGTATCAATAGCCGAAGAAGGTAGAGGATAAAAAACGACAATAATAATAATAATAATAATAATAATAATAATAATAATAATAATGTTGAACTTCTGTATGTATCAATAGCCGAAGAAGGTAGAGGATAAAAAACGACAATAATAATAATAATAATAATAATAATAATAATAATGTATGTATCAATAGCCGAAGAAGGTAGAGGATAAAAACGATAATAATAATAATAATAATAATAATAATAATAATAATAATAATGTTCTGTATGTATCAATAGCCGAAGAAGGTAGAGGATAAAAACGACAATAATAATAATAATAATAATAATAATAATAATAATAATAATAATGTTGAACTTCTGTATGTATCAATAGCCGAAGAAGGTAGAGGATAAAAACGACAATAATAATAATAATAATAATAATAATAATAATAACGAAGAAGGTAGAGGATAAAACGACAATAATAATAATAATAATAATAATAATAATAATAATAATAATAATAATAATAATAATGTTGAACTTGTATGTATCAATGCCGAAGAAGGTAGAGGAATAATAATAATAATAATAATAATAATAATAATAATATAATAATAATGTTGAAATGTATCAAGAAGAAGGTAGAGGATAAAAAACAATAATAATAATAATAATAATAATAATAATAATAATAATAATAATAATAATAATAATAGCCGAAGAAGGTAGAGGATAAAAACGACAATAATAATAATAATAATAATAATAATAATAATAATAATAATAATAATGAAGAAACTTGTATGTATCAATAGCCGAAGAAGGTAGAGGGACAATAATAATAATAATAATAATAATAATAATAATAATAATAATAATGTTGAACTTGTATGTATCAATAGCCGAAGAAGGTAGAGGATAAAAACGACAATAATAATAATAATAATAATAATAATAATAATAATAATAATGAAAAACAGACGAATATATTCACAGAAAAGAAACTTTCTTTCTAAACATAACATGCATCATACAAATTCTGATGCAGACCCTCTGTACATAACACGTATAGAATATGGAACAGAATTTTCATACAAGACAACGACTATTGGCTTACTAACATTCATGGAAACAATAAAGGAATGGGTGATGCAATTAACAATTATTAAAACAAGAGGAAAACAGAAAGAAAAATATCCACGCATGAAAGACGCGTCTACGTTTCACGCTTTGCGTTTTACTACCTTGTAACTGAGTCAAAACTTCATGTTACGTCTTGCACTCAGGGATAATAAAACCATCCCATAGGTGTACAAAGCCATCTTCCACAATTCACCAAAATCTTCCTAAGGCCCGTGTTCTTATTGAACTTAGCAACTTTTAATTAGAGGTGTCTTAGTACTGGCAAACGGCTAATGCTAACATGGCTGTTCATTGCCTCCTTTTAAGCCTTACAATTTTTCTTCCGTTGTGCTGATGAATATCAATAACTTGTGTACATTACGTATTTTACGTGGGCGGCCATCAGTTCTACCTTACATGCGTGTACAAAATGAGTATGGCGGTTATGACTTTCCATTCAGAGGAAGTTTACTCCCGGGCAACGCCGGGGTTTCCTGCTAGTCCAAGGAAAAATTTCTAGAAGAGATAAAATAATACTAGCAACACAAACCTCTGAAGGGGCAATATCCTGAACGTACTAATAAAGCCGATGTTGATAATGCTAAAACTCTTCGATGGATAAGAGCATATGGATTAAAGGCTTTAAGGGAATCAATGTGATTAGAGACAAGAGAAACGTTAATCTTAAGAATACTGGAGATATCTACCTCATAAATCTTTGTCCCTATTGTGTGCATAGGGATTTTTTCTTTGTTGTAATTTCTCACAATTGCTATTTACGCAATGTCTGTATTTCTAGAGGTATTCGAAATAGTTATGGCTTATTATTTTTTAGATTATCTGACCAGCCGGCGAGAATCAAGTTTTTTTTTTTTTTTTTTTAAGCGTTTCACCACCCAAGCAAGACGGAAAGCCACTAGCACGCAAGAAGTTACAGAGAGTTGGAACAAGAGCAAATACGAATGATTGAAGAAAGAATGAAGATAAAGATAAGAGATAGATTAAGGCATCTGGAAACGTTGATTGGCATTACATTTGAAGAGTTGAGGTTATAGCTATCAGGCAAACAGGAAAAGGGGAGGGAATTCCACAGGCGAGAGTTGCGAGACATGAAGCTATTGGAGTAGAGGGACGGCTACATTTAACAGTTTCCACAGTGAAAGTGTTTGAGCGAGATGCCAGCCTAGCAGAACGCTTAATCTCATGGAACCAGCGAATCAGCTCATCGGAGCAATTACCGTGATAGTATTTGTACAAAAGACAGAGGGAGGCGACAGCACGTCTGTGAGAGCGCGAATGCAGATGAGATGCCAGATCAGGGCCAATTACATTGCATATCCGTCTCTGGATTTTATCAAGAACCTTGAGACAAAAAGAAGGTCACCGGACCATATATGGCATCAATACTCCATGCAAGGGCGAATGCTGTTGGAGCGTACAGAGGATGCTTCAACATATACATTATGCAAATAAATATCTAATCATAGAGCGTCGTAAAAAGTAAAAAAGGCAAAACAATAAAACTTAAGAAAGCGAACGTAATTGTATTAACAAAATGCGTTCGAGGTTTGAATAAATTTTAATCTTATTTCCTAAAATGCACGCTCATTAACTCTTCATTCGATATAAGATTCCTGACAATATTTAACAGGATTGAAACTCGAATTGTAATTTTTAGCCCCTCCTAAACACGAGTAAGTATATCGGCCCTTCATTAAACGTATAGCAATTAAATCCTCTCTCTCTATCTATCTATCTATCTATCTATCTCTCTCTCTATCTATCTCTCTCTCTCTCTATCTATCTCTCTCTCTATATATATATATATCTCTCTCTCTCTCTATCTATCTATCTATCTCTCTCTCTCTCTATATATATATATATATATATATATATATATATATATATATATATATATATATCAATTAGAAGGCCTGTTGGAAAAACAATCTTTTCAGGGGCAAATACCCACAAAATATTTCCGGATGTAGTTGGTGACCTGCCATATTTTATTTTGGGACCATTTACAAAATAACTGTAACTCCCTTCACAACTCCCGAAAATTCGACAAATAGATTTTCGCGAGCCAGTGTGAAATTTTTTTTCGAAACAATGAAAACCTGGCAGCAGCCGCCAATAATGACTTGTTCACGCAGACAATAGAAGAGATTAACCAGAAACCGCCTAATAAGCCTTTCGTCTACGACCTCAGAGACTCGTTATAATGTAATGACAGCCACACATTCACACTTTAATTACATTATAAAACAAATTTCACTCCAAGCAATAACATGTTCAATTTTGAACGTTATTGCTACTAAATATCTCTGAAAAGAATATATAAATGTTATTACAACTAACGTTCTTTTTCTAGTTCAGATTCAGTAAATAAACGCTTATATGTTTCATTTAAAAGATGTCTTGTTGTTTTGTTGTTTTTTTGTTTGTTTTTTTTGTTGTTGTTGCCGTTGCTGTTTTTGTTGTTAAATGTTTGCAACCGCGACGATCGGATAGCAACAAAAACCTACGTAGACGGATCACAAAAATCGTATACATGAGAAAATACAGGAAGGGTGCTCTCCAAATTGGAATTCTTAGCCATTACCATTATAGGATCTATTCGACACAAATCAGCTAAAATGCGTCGAGTTATAGAACGGTGTATCCCATAAATAGGTTCTAAGAACGTTTGACTAATACATGCAGCGACCTGAAAGACGCACACCTAATAATGGAAAGTCATTCTCATACAACAACGCATCACCATGTCTCTCTCACATGCTGGCTCAACGTATTGTTTACATTAGTCCTATATTGTTTGCATGACAATGGCATATTAGTAAAGAGCAGAAAGGATGATTGCTAGTAATCAAAGCATTTGTAAGTTTGTGGCTCGGCTCCAAGAAGGTTCATAATCTTGGAAATACTAATACAGCTAAGTACTTTTGTTACACTATATAAAGGGTTAATTATATAGATAGCTAACATTATAATGTAATTGCTCAACATACAAATCCACTTCCTTATCAGTCTAGGCAATTACGTAACTGCCCAAGCTTACTTGAGCCTGGCCGTTGGCTTTGATTCATCTTGGAAAACGCACATGTATTTTTCAGGGTATATTTTAGGAAAGAAAGTGCATCTTTAACCGGAAAATACAGATTCCTTTAATTTTGCTCTTTGAAAAACAGACAATTTGTACATGCAGAAAATTATTACTGGTTACAGATTATTTTTATTTTCTAATGGCGAATCTGTAAGCAATTTAATTGAAAGAAGTATTTAAATATTGCCGTCTGCAGTTCTAGCAACGTGCAAACAAATAATAGCTGAACAGCATTTCGAAATACTTTCTTGTAGACAGTAACTTTAATATCTGAATAAGTGTTTCTACTGAATTGCTGAGAAAAGATTTAAATGACGTCCGATTTACGAATAGATATAGAATATTTATTTTCCGACAATGATAACATCAGTTTCTCAACGATAGTGATTATTATAGTTCATCAACTGGAAACTAAACGTCCACCAACTTGACGGCTACATTCAACAGAATGGGTTTTATGTCTCAATAAAATCAAATCTTTGGCGACCCTTCAAAAAGTAATCAACAGTTTGAGATGTAAGTAGCATTCTCATTAATAATGTCAATCACTGTCATTTAAAGTTGGAGGTTGTACAGTTAAAAGTTTTGTTTACATTGTCGTTCAAACTTAACCTTTATTCATTTCGCCACAAAATGCTTATTCGCTTGATTCTGGTTTCTTTCAGTGGAATAAATTGACCATCCCTAGAATTCTGAGATTTAAGAATGGATTCATAACAGGAGAGCACGAAGCTGTCAAGAACATAGTGATTAACAAGGTTTTGGAACTGTTGGTGTAAGATCAAGCTACTGTTCATGGTATCAGGAATGGACTCATCCATTTATGATAAGTAGTCCTGGATAATTATCTAGGAATATGAAGACAGTACTATTGAAATAACTTTTCTATCAAGCTATATAATACTACAATAACGTCTAACTCAGTCGAGTTGAATGTTGTGTCTTGCCAGACCCTACATCATAACAGTGACTGTCCGACACGTGGAAGGCAACAATGAATTATGTAAATTTTCAAGTCTTTTTTAAGCGTCATTATCAAAGGGTGAATATATCAAAACTATGGAAGTTTTAAATGTGAAATTTACACGGCGTATAAATCTTGCAGGATACGTAAAATTACACATCCGGAATTTTTGTTGTCAGTAGGGTACCAACAGGAAATCAAACCAGAAATGTTTGGATTACTGTAGGATAATGATGATATCAAAATAATAAAAGACTATGAAAATATATAAAATCAAAATGAAGTGTTTTCTATTGGGATGATAATTATATCAGATTAAATAAAATATCTTTCTATATTTCTGAGATGACGTATTATTTACACTATTTACATTATTCGGACTATTGTCCTTATCTTTTTTGCCATATTTATTACAACGTTTCGGCCGTTGTACGCTCCTGGCCTTCTTCAGGTGATACATTGCATTAAATATGGCGAAAAAATGAGGACAATAGCCCGAATAATGTAAATAGTTTAAATAAAATAATTCTTCTATGCCCCGTGTGCCTTCAGGACATGTGCGATTATAGCTTTCTTAGCAATATTTATATTTTTACTATCATTTCCAGTCGATGTTCTACAATGCATTTACGCAAACCCGTTAGATATATTACTCGCCATTTGATTCGGTCCTTCTTGACTTCAGTATGTCCTGTGAGTATCACATTTTCCAAGCCCTCTTTCCTCATTTGGTGCCCTAGTGATTTCAAGTGTCTTTTCTTTCTGTTTCTGTGCATAATTCTACTTTTGTTTTCGGTTTGGTTAAGCCTTAATCTTCGCTTACTTCTTAGTCTATGACATGATAAATATCCTGCTATAAAAGTACATTTCTACAGCAGGAAGTTCCCTGTTCCTTTGTAATAATCTTTCCAGCATTCACTGCCATATAGAAAGATTTATATCCCATCGCAGACTTCTTGTTTTCTAGATTTATTTTCCTGTTTTTAATTCTTCGTTTCTAGATTCTAAAAACAATGATTTGTTAATCCAGTTAGCGTTTGTATTTCGTTTTTTATATTTTTCATCATTTGTTGTTGCATATTTTAGAAGTTTACAATGAATATAATATCAGAACGGTTTGCTTTGCTTTTGTGTAATACTTATGTCTGAATTATAACCGACCCGAAATGCGTTTGCAGTCAATAAGGTAAAATGTAAATATTCGAATTTTGAAAGACAATTTAAGGTTATAAATCAGGAATTATTAAATTGCTTAGGGAAAATTAATGATATCAGAATTATAAGACCACACTTCTTATAATATCAGGAAGTGTTGCTTTGATTTTTGAATGTGCTACAACAAGAAGTCGCGGTCGATTAATGGATAGGATCAAGGAATTGAAGAGCCGAGTTCGAATCCCAGTAGAATCCATTTATTCACTTACGTACATACATACCTTTGGGAAAGGTATGAATCCTCTTCTTTCCCCACTCCACCAGGTATGGATAAATATCAGGACAGACCGAGTTCTATAGCGTTGTATGGCAACTAGTCTATCGCAGAAAGAAATAGGAAGCTACGATAAATATCTTACTCGTCAGTCATGTATCGAAAGATACATGATCGCCTAAGCGGGTATCACGCATGGCGCATAACTGACTATAACAAGAAACCTCTGCAGTAATGAATAGCATTATTTTAAATGCAGGCCGTTTGCGATCACGGCTCTCCACAGCTTTTACACTGTTTTAGCTATCATTTTCTTTCACTCATTTCCACCCGTCTTTTTCCTTGTTTTTCTATTGATTCACGAAAAATCCCCAAGTAGGCTACATACAGTTACTCTTGTCTTACAATTACCTTTTACTTTAAATATATCCCGCAAGTTCTAAATATTTTGGGCTCCCTTGATTCAGTATGTAGCTCGGAAATGTCACAGCTTTCTGATTATAATTCTTTGAAATGTTCCATTTCCTCAAAACTACCTCGTTGATTAAACTCTCTGTCCATTTTCTGCTCGGCATTCGTTGGCAGACCCACGTCCGTTGCTTCAAATCGATTCTATATATGTTGGGTTTATATCCAGTGTTTTCTGCCTTACAAGATATTAGTTACTCATTTATATATGAAGATAATTTCTTATGTCCAAATACTTATGCCATAATAAGCCGACAAATATTGCGTTTACTGTATAATCATGTTTCCTATCAGGATAAAAATATTTGCAGGTTTTTCCTTTGCTAAAACTATTTTTCAGACATACTTATCGACAATATTTTTTTTCAAGTATTTTAGTGATTTCAGATTTTAAAATCGAAATTATGTTGCAATGAAGGTGACATTTAAAGCAAACGGACACTTAGTCTTTTATTGGAGAAGTATAGATGTGTCTGAAGTACAGTGAGAGTGATTTATAGTGTGTGCCTTATATAAAAAAAATATCTCAAATTTATTGCAAGACAGATTGATCGTCGTTATGTCTTGTTCAGTGTGCTGTAAAGATTTTGTATTTCTTGTATCATTCACTATATGTTAATAAATCATTCACACGAAAAGAAAAACTGTTTCCACATCCCAGGCTTAAATCTCGTCTGTTTCTCAGCCGAAATCGATTCACAACAGATGTGTATTATTGATAGAATTGCCTGTGACGTTTTAAACAATATAAGAATTTCTAGTGCGTTTATACATTCATTGTAGCGTTTCGACTTTAGCTTCATTTTTATTCCATTTTTTTTTTATTTTAATTCTTTTGATAATCTTACTATTGCTTTTTTAATTTTTTTCAGCTGCTGATGAAAATTGTTGTTCTTAAATCATACGATTTCTTTTTTTTTTCTTTTTCTTTTCTTTCGTGTTTATTTCATTGACTGGTGGATTTTAATTCTCATTTAAATTTCTTTAACAGTTTCTTAAACCATTTCCTTCCTGTTTTCTTTCGTTCCCATTTCTTTTAAATGATTTCACTTCAACATTTCACACATAAAATATCTATTGTATGTCTTCGGTTTCTTCTCCTTTATACACTAGCTTGCAAAAGATTCGTTCATTTTCATTGTTTTTTACGTATATTTTGGACTTCATAAAATATATTAACAATTGGTTTGACGTCCAAATAATTATAATAATAAGATTTATTTTCTAATTTCCTTAGCTTCTCAAACATATACAACAAAAATCCCGTCATCTGACTAACCAGTAACGGTGACTTTCCATTATGATGTTGTCAGTTTGGCAGTTTGCTGGTTAATGCTTCCGACTGGTAATTAGGAGCAAGAATGCTTTGGTATCGGTTAAAGAAGCATTTCTGATCAACAGTCGAATTATATCGGGCTGTTTGTAGTGCCATGTCTCGCATGGGTAGGTGTCCCTCCCATGTTTTTCCGATGGGCTACCCTGTTGCGATATCATGCCCACGTTTCAAACTTACCCTGGCTCGTTTATATTGCCATTGACAAAAGATATTGACACTTATAGTGATCTTTGTTTTTTCTCTTTAAAAGTTAATCTCTTGGAAAACACAGCAAAAAGAAATACCGCTAAACCAATAAACAAAAATTCTCCTACCACCATCTATCCAGCCTATGACGATAAACTACATCCGCGTCCTGGGTAAGACGATAAACTACATCTGCGTCATAGGTAAGACGATAAACTACATTCGCGTCCTGGCTAAGACGATAAACTACATCCGCGTCCTGGGTAAGACGATAAACTTCATCTGCGTCCTTGGTAAAACGATAAACTACATCTGCGTCCTAGGTAAACGATAAACTACATTCGCGTCCTGGGTAAGACGATAAACTACATCTGCGTCCTAGGTAAAACGATAAACTACATCCGCGTCCTGGGTAAGACGATAAACTACATCTGCGTCCTAGGTAAACGATAAACTACATTCGCGTCCTGGCTAAGACGATAAACTACATCTGCGTCCTGGGTAAGACGATAAACTACATCCGCGCCCTGGCTAAGACGATAAACTACATCTGCGTCCTGGGTAAGACGATAAACTACATCCGCGCCCTGGCTAAGACGATAAACTACATCTGCGTCCTGGGTAAGACGATAAACTACATCCAACAGCAAGGACTCTGATCAGGAAGTTTTGAGGAGCGTGGAAGCACCTCTTAATTGCTGGTGTTCCTACATCCACCATGACCCGGGGTGGTAGCACCTGTTAGGGTCCCAACTATGGACATCTAAACTATGAAAGTGTAAAAATAGATTTTAATAACAGCAATAAAGTTTTGAGGAAAAATTATTGCCAGCATTATATTTTTAAATAAATCAAATATTACCAGCAATACATTTTTGGAAAAAAATATTACCAGTTATACACTTTGGAAACAGATATTAACAGCAATAAAATATTGTCGGCATTAAATAACCCATTGAGATTGATATGCCGTAAAACAAACCAAAACAGACCAAAACCTACCACCATCAAATTTTCTTTGTCCAATATCTGAGGGAACGCTTCCCAATTTGCAGCTTAGAATCTTTTCTATCGGTACGACCACCAGATATCTTCTTGGAACAGACTTAAATTCTTCAGTTGCTACGAATGAATTCCTCGTTCCAGGCTATATACCCGTCTGATGAAGAATTCTAGCATTCACATACATTGCCTTCGTGTCGACACCCGGGATAAACTTTCATTGGTCAAAGAAGTTCTCTCAAGGCCCATGACTACAATTTCACGTTCTTTCGTCTTGTGCTACTAAACACTGTTAGCTACCTCCTTTTCTTTATCGCTCCCTCTCCTCCTCCCAGGAATGCAGTATATTAGACATAATAGCTTACAGTATAAAAAAATACACTTTCTCTCCATCCATCTATGAACATCTTTGTCTTCGGTGAATTTCATGCTCACCATGACACGTGGCTGAAACATTTTTAAGGTACTAATGTTACTGGAATTCAGACATTGAATTTTTCCATTCCCTAATCCTTTACTCAAATGGTGGACTTCCCTACTCGTTTCCATAGCAAAACCGAGCAAAAGGCATCGAAGTTGTTGGCCGGCCTTCGTTCGCCGTCGCCGGACGCCCGTAATGCGCCTTAGAAGGTAAGTGCGTAAGTCCGTTGAAGTTCTTGGCCGGTCTTCGTTCACCGTCACCGGACGCCCGTAATGCGCCTTAGAATGCCGGCCAACAACTTCGACGGAGTTAGGCACTTGCCTTCTAAGGCGCATCACAGGCGTCCGGCGACCGCGCACGAAGGCCTTCGAAAAAGTGCCATCTAAGTAACTCGAACCAATCTGTTGTATCCATTGCCATTTCGTTCCAATCATCCATAAAAGAAAGTCCTACATATAAGACCTCTTTCCGTTTCCAGCATGGGGATATTCTTCCGTGATTTTCTTCTTTCCGCACATTGGACTGATGTCTTCAACCTTCCAATTGAAAATCGCTCCGCAGTGGTTTGTTCCTAGGTTAAAGTGACATGGACTCTTTCATCTGTTCTCAGAAACACAAGGTGAAACCTCAGTTCCCTCCGTGGTTCACACCATACACAGGTACCAATATATTCGGCTATACTAGCGTGAATGATCACATCACAGGAGGAACCTATTGGTTAATGCTCGGAACAAATTTAAAAGAGTCCTCGAAGGCCCTAGGCCCTATTTGCCGAGAAAATGAGACACTGTGTAGCTTCCAAAACGTTTTGCTCCCGTAAATACTAGCGGCGCTGTAATAGGGTATTAAATATGTGCAAGGTCTCTATTCCTCCTCCCTTCAACCGATTTGAGGTTTTGCCATCTTCTGTTGATAAAGCTGAATGTTTTGCCCGTAAATTCTTCTCAAAATCAGCCGTTGACTCATTTGGAGTATCCCTGACAATCTACCTACTTTGAACTGAATCTCGCTTGAGTTATATGTATATAATCCCCTTTCATTCCGTCTTGGGAATACTAGGTGAAACCTCAATTCTTTCCATGGTTCACATCGTACACAGGTACCACTATATACGGCTATACCAGCGCGAAAGATCTTATCATAGCAGGGACATATTCGCTACTGCTAGGAATAAATTTAAAAGACTCCTCAAAGGACCTAATCTCCTGTTTTCCGAGAGAATGAGGCACCGTGTAGCTTCCAAAACGTTTTGCTCTCGTGAGTACTAGCGGTTCTGTAATAAGGTATTAAATAAGTGCAAGGTCTCTCTTCCTCCTCTCTTCAATCGATTTGAGGTGTTCTCGTCTTCTTATGATAAATCTGAATGCTTTGCCCGTAAATTCTTCTCAAATATACCCTTGATTCATTTGCACTACCCACTTAGAACTAAATGTCGGTTGAGTGATATGTATATAAATCCTTGCATGGTTTCTGTCGGAATTTTTAACCTAGATCTTTAAAAAACGTATGGACCACATGGTATCCGTGTAATAGTCCTTAAGAAGCGTGATCCTGAAACAGCCCTTGCTTCCTCTAAACTGTATAATAGATGCCTCGCAGTCTTCTGCTGGAATATACTGTCAGTTGTTCTTGTGAACCGTCCGACCCTTCCAAATATCGGCCTATTAGTGACAGTGGATAAAAGCGTTGGTTAGATCTACTGACAGGATCCAAAGAGTATGAGTTTAATACCCGGTGAAGGCAGTGGGGAACCTGGAGAGGGGAATTAACAGGCGATAACTGATAACTGACATCCATTAGACATGGTACGTGGAACTAGATCAGTCTACCACATTGAGCGAAATAAAGGGTTCAGTTCGACATTCCAACCACCATACAACGGCCGAAACATTTTAGAAAATATGGCGACAAAGATGAAGAAAATAGTCAGAATAATGTAAATAGTGTACAATATGTCTTTGTAAAAAATTATTAAAAACAATAATTTTTTGAAATAAAAAATATTACCAGAAATACATTTTTGAAACAAAAATATTGACCAGCATATACATTTAAAAAATAAATTACCAGCAGTACATTTTTGAAAAAAAAAAATACCGGCAATCCATTTTTTTTTAAAGGAAAATTATATAACTAGCAATATATGTTGAAAAACAAAATATATTCTGTTCATACGAAACTATCCTAAAAAAAATTGTCGGCATTAAATAACACAGTGAGGTTGATATGACTTACAATAAAGCAAACCAAACTAAACATCTACTTCAGATTTATTCTTTTACAAGATAAAATTACTCTAAAGCAGTGGTCGTCAAAGCGAGTCCGAGAGATAAGCTAGAGGTTGGTAAGGAGCCCCAGGAATTCGATTATTGTCAAGGAGTTGAATAAGGCTCGATGTGTGAATAACACCGAGACAAATTTTAGTTAGTCTGCATATAGGTTGTATACACAATTATTAAGTAACCCATTCCTTCTGACACTTCCCAAATTTTAAATAGTGAAAACTGACTTCATTCATGCAAACGCAATTCTTAGTAAGCCAGGGACCCCCCAGATCCTGGAAGTACGATTTTGAAACTGATTTTGTTCAACATCCAGCCTTATATCCATGTCTTCATTTATGAACTCATGTTCATCCGTCGCATTGTTATGAATTTCAATAAATATATACAGCATCGACATTACATATGCTTTGTGTACTTAATATATTATTTGCTTGACTTAGTTGTGTTATTTAATATAATTTATTATTAATTCGTAACCTGATGACGCAGGGATGGGGAAATATTTAACCTAATCAAAATTTATTAACATTACATATATTTTAGTTAACATTTTAATGATCAATATCAGTGCGTCCTGGGTATGACGATAGACTACAACCAACAGTAAGGACTCGGATCAGGAGGTTTTCAGGATCATGGAACCGCCTCTTAATTGCTGGTGTTACCAGGTGCACCCTGTCCCGTGGTGGTAGCACCTGTTAGGGTCCCAGCTACTGGCAAATAGTTGCCTCCCATTAAACTGGGGTCAAGCACTATGAAAGTATAAAACTAGCAATGAATTTTTGAATGAAAAATATTATTACCAGCAATACATTTTTACCAGCAGTACATTTTGGGTAAAAATAGCAGCAATTCACTCTTTAAAAAATTTACCAGCAATGCATTAAATACATACATACACACAAATATATATATATATATATATATATATATATATATATATATATATAGTGCATTTTTAGGAGAAAAAAAAAAAAAAGATATCAATACATTTTAAAAAGGGAAAAATATTACCAGGAATACATTTTGGGGAGTAAATAATACGATCAATAAAAATCTTCTCGGCCTACTACTGAAGTTGATATGCCGTAAAACAAAACAATCCAAACCAACATTACAGCTGGCTTTAAGATTCAAAGATATTTTAAATATAGGTTACTGTGATAGGAAGAAAAACAAAAAGGGGAATCTAGCTGAAAAAAATGTTTGACGAGCCCCTGCTCTAAGCAACTGTATATTACTAGCATATTTGGGATGGCACTATGGAAAACTGCCACGATAGATTTCAGAAATATATAAATTATTTTCTGGAGGCTTGACTAATTTCCCACAATCAAGTATTTACCCATAGACACAATGTCACAAGTCAATCCCTATTATATCTCTGTTCATATTGGCAAATGTTCAAACAAGATCCACTCTTTGTTTACAATGGTATAGACTAGGGTATGCTCCATCCAGAGATCCGAATAAATTTTCTTCAGTATTCCGGATAGTCGGGTGGTGTAATAAACTGCGGTTCGGAATAACAAATCGGACAACCGTGAACGAATTCCAGTCGGGTTCTTTACATTCACTTACATGAAAATACCCATGGGAAATGAATGAATCCGTCTCCGCCCGATTCTTTGGGTTAAATAATAGCATTTCCGTCTGGTAAAATCATTGGTATTTCTCTAAAAAAATGTTAATGGAATATCGCAAAAAACAAAAAAATTATTCTTACAATCAGAAATGATTTGGATTAAAATAGACCGAAATGGTTGATAAGCTGTAAAAAACAAATCGATAAATCAAAACCTCCGGATTGCAATTCTTAACAGAAAGTTCCACTTCAAAAAATGTTGCCCAAGCACTGCTTCTTTGAGTAAGAGGATGTCAGATATACGATTGCCTGAACACTAGGATGTTAACCTTTCAAATCAAATGGAATTGGTAAACTTTCCGCATTATTGTCAACATCTTAACTTCCCAGGACTTCCTCTTCCATTATTATAAGACAACTCATTCAAACGATTTCTTTTGAGATGGTCTCGTGGCTTGTAATTTTTCATCTTTAGTAAAAAAAAAAAAGTACCTAAGATTATAGATTCCTGTATCTTAGAAATGCTGTAGTAAATGAACACAATCTATCTATCTATCTATCTATCTATAGACACGCCCACTCAGGTGTATTATATATATAAAAATGTGAATAAATATAGTTTTAAGGTATGCTGTATTCATGGGATAAAGTGCTCAATATCAGATATAGAGCTTATTTGAATATAAAAGTGAACATTGAAGTCAACAGTCAGAGGCGACAGGCTTTTTCATGCTAAACACAATCATCAGGCCTGTCGCTTCTGTGTGTTCACTTCAATTATATTCAGAAATATATGCATATATGTTTTGAAGAAGAAAAGGTTTACTGGCTGTAAGGGAAACGAGAAAAACTTTACTGAATAGAAATGACATTAAATAGAACAATATTCACGAAGAAGATAGAATTTATATATATATATATATATATATATATATATATATATATATATATATATATATATACATATATATATATATATATACATACATATATATATATATATATATATATATATATATATATATATAGTGAATGTATATAGTCGAAATGTAGATATGTCTACGTCAATGTATATAATATTATTTGAATATTTTCTCTATTTTCAATCTGACTCTGCTTATATTAGTATATGCATTGAAATTAAAAGTAAGTCCCAAAATATCTCAACCTTACGCATATTACATTTGCAATGTTAATACACAGTTACGCTGAGCAGACTGATATTCCGTCTTCTCTTATTGTCTTGTCAGTTCACTTTTCATTGGCAAATTTCTATTTCCGTCAGTTGATTCCAACTTAGTATCTTACCGGCAACGCTTTCATCCGGAGACAAAAAGAAATCTATGTCCTTTGCCGTTAACATTTGGAAACACACCGAATTAGATTAGCATTAAAATTGTTATTCGTTATTGGTAATTTGACACGCCGTGTATGTTCCCGTGCATAAGTTGTTATTTGAAGAGCGAAAGTTCAGGCTAAAAAAAATGTATTTCAAGAAATCGATGCAGGTCGAAATATGCAGATAGTGAATTTTAGCTTGTGACATAACAATTTCGTCGTTTACAAAATATCTCCGTATTAATATATCATATATCCTCGATGACCTTTAAGACACGACTGTACAGGGCTACCCATACAAATGTATAGGTGGCAAATGGAATCATGTTATACTTTAATCGACGTCTCTTGCACCGTTTAAAGCAAAAGGCATTGATGGGTTAACTAAAGAAATAAGTCGTCATTCTATTAAGACACATAACATCCTTCAAATCTACAAATAAACCTTTCGTCCTTGCTTGAAATACTGCTGTCATATATGTTTTAGTCCTCCCGCTGTTCATCTCGACAAAATCCAGAGACTGATATACAATGTGATTGGTCCTGATCTGGCATCCCGTGTACAGTCACTTTCTCACAGACGTGCTATGGCTTCCCTTTGTCATTTCTACAAGTATTTTCATGCAATTGCTCATACGGATTATTTTACTGGTTCCCGAACTTGAATTTAAGTGTGCTACTAGATTGGCATATCGGTCCCACCCTTTCACTCTCAAAATGGCTAGATGTACTTCTACTAAAACTGCTGCTCAACTCGCACCTCCCGTCAGTGAAACTCTCTTCCTCTCACTTGCTTCCCTGATAGCTATAATCTTCAAATATTCAAATGTAGTGATAATCGAAATCTTCATCCATGTTTTTCTCTTTATTCCTTTTCCAAAACACTCCTGTTTACTCTTACTTTCACTCTATGGTAACCCCTTGCGTGCTAGGGGCACTTCCGCCCTGCTTGGGATTAGTTGCTTAAAAAATGTCCAGTGATGTATATATGTATTTTTTTCTAGAAATAATTTCAAGTGAATTGTTCGGATGAGCTCTGCGCTATGGTACCTAGATTTTTTTGAATTTAAGCGCAGTACTAAACTGGCATCGAGATCGCATCAATTTACAGTTACACTGGCTAGATGAAGTCCAATGCTAATTGTTTCTTTTCTCTCACTACCCTCTTGTGGAACACCCTCCTGGCTTTTCCCCCCACCCACCTTAATCTGTAAAAATCTGAATGTAGTGTCAACCACTGTTTACTCTCCTCCTGATTGTGCAAGTTTTGAATTTTTTAAGGAATGAACGATGTTTTGTTTTTCATTTGGGACTTCCATGAAACTATATATGCTAGCCACTCTTTTGTATTTGAAACGTAAACAACAGTAACATTTGAATAGATTTCTATCTGCTATTATATTTTATTACATCATATTTAGTCGGTTCACGTTTTTATGTTATCCCTACGTCTGTCTACTAATTATAACGTTTATAGTAATAAGGAAAAACTGCCGCATAAAAAATGCATTCAAATATGTATGTGAATGGGTGCTTGTGTGTGTGTGTTTGTGTTTGTTTGTGTGTGTATGTGCTTGTGTGTGTGTATGCGAGTGCGTGCATGCGTGCGTACGTGCGTTTGGCCCTAAACCTTTGGCAGATGGTGCATGTATTCCTTTGATTTATGTTTTGGTAGCACCTGTTACGGTCCAAGGTATGGGTAAATAGTTATCACCGGGGCTGGGGTAAAACACTATGAAAGTGTAAAAATAGGTGTTAATAACACAAATACTTGGTAAAAAATTATTTCCAGCAATAAATTTTTGAAGAAAAAAAAAAAACCATTATCGGAAATAGATTTTTGAAAAAAGAAAATATTACCGGCAATAACAATTTTGTTGACATTAAATAACCAATTGAGGTTGATAAGCCGTAAAACAAACCAAACAAAACTAAACCAAAACAAACTATTTGATTTAAACTTTTACATTTTTTCATTAAACCTTTTGGATTTGACCACTGTATTACCAGTGGTAGAGAAAAGGGCGATTGAACAGCTACAGTTTGAACGGTGGGTAAGGTCTTCTATGTTTATATCTACCGAGAAACATTATATACTGTTTATTTGCGAATTTTGACCCCGGTGCTCACGCTGAAGGATTAAAATTTTCATGTATGCATAGCTTAAATGGTTATGTGCAAAAAATGTTGATGATGATGATGCTTAATTGAATGCATACTCTCCCAATAAATGCACATTGAATTCTCCTGAGAAAACGTTTAGTCAAGAATATTGGACGGCAGAAAATTACTTTATTTTTAATTTTTTTTTTTAAATTAGATAATATATCTTTATCTTCTGTTTAGATAAGGGTGCTCGAAATTTAAATTAGGAAACATTATTAATTGAGAGTTCTATCATGTTTGTTTATCAAATACTTTCTCCATCATGTGACAAAGTGAATTTTTACACTGAATATGCTATACCAATTATAAATATGCACACTAATTTTACTGCAGTTCAAAGATTAACCCTTTCCATATTCTTAAACTGTATTTCGCATTAAGCTGAACCATTTTGAAATTCTATATTCCATTATCTTTTCTGAATAGCTTAATATCTATGGAACATATACTTGTAGATATGTCAGAAATGCTGAGAAATTCCACACAACGTACGTGTAAGGGACCTGCTTTAAAAACGATGATATTTATATAAGGGCTTTACAGGAAACTGCCGTTTTGTTTTATTTTGTTATCCGAAGCTTAACGTACGAACGTTCGTTTCTATTTCACTGACGTTATCTGTATCGGAAGTGCCACAGACTAGACGGCTCAGACAGTCGATGCCTACAGAGGCCAATGCTTATGGTTGGTAGGTGTAATTATATAGACACAGTAATTCTTCTGTCCACGTCTTGCTTAATTTCACCTAAGATAATGCGAAATGAGCCTCTTTATTTACAATAATAAACAAGTCGATTCATATGGGAATGGTCACTCGTGTTGGGCAAAGTGGTGTCAGGAAGAAAATGATTAACAACCCGATCGTATAATCTATACTACATTCTAAAATTTTATGATTTGAAACTCCGTGTCAGAAATTAAATTCAAATGATTATCGAGGATTACTAACTCCTAACAACACTAGAGGTGGTGAAAAGATCTCCGTTTAGCCAATGAATTATTGCACATTCAAAGAATACCTTAATTTCAGTTTCTACAGCGAAATATGTTCAGCCCAAATCGCAAGTAGAAGACAAATATATGATCCCATGCTAACATCGCAGGAGAAATGTTTGTGTTCATTATATAGCTCCAGATTGTAAATGACTCTAAGTGACTCCACTGTCTCTACAAGTAGCAGCTCAGATCAATAATAATGTATTGCAGCCGTATCTTCACTAGAGCTGTCTTATAATCTCTTCCAAAACTCGACTGATCTCGAAAACTGTTACGCGGCTGTGTAGGTGATAAATACTATATTCCAACTTTTACAAGCACATTCTTCATTTTATCATTATTTCCATGGAAAAAAATCGAACGAGCTGCTTTCACTAGTTCTGTCAATCACAGCTCAGACCTGACATACCATGTATACAGGGGAGAATCATAAATATTCCTTTCGTATTCCATTCGTAATAAAGAAAATGCATTCGAGCAGATTCTTTCTAAAGGCTGCTGGAACACACTACCAAGAAAATGCTTCCCTATATTTATAAACATTACTTCAATTCTAGGGTCAACCGTTATCTATTGTATACATACGAAAGGAAAACGAACCCATTCAGTAAATATTTGAATTGAGTGGTTCTTTGTCATTGTATTAGTCGATGAATAGCGTAAAAACCCTTGTCTCATGCCTACCATTTTCGTGATTGGAAATAAGAATTTAACAAAATTTTTCCTTTATTGAGAATAGTTATGGCAAAAGGCTAATATGATATGGCATTTCTACGGATCGATTTCAGTATTCAATAGTAGAATTTAGCGTGATCAGCTTGCTAACCAGTAAAAATGCTTCACGTTGAATTAGACATCCAGGAAGTATTTGTTAAATTCCATTAAACAAAATTGAATTCTTTATAAATATGATATTAATAAATCTTCTTAAGCATGGTCAACACGTTATCTCATTTTATGTCCGAAAATAAATCGTATAGATATGCGTCTCCTTGACAATTGATTAAAAAGCAACCCTACGCTTCGTAACCACAGGTTTGAATTGTCAATCGCTTAACAATAGCGTTTGACTGAGTAAACAAGAAGTTTTTGGCAAAAGACTCAAGAAAAAGCGAGGAAAGACGAAAAGAGCAGTAAAAGATTTGTAGTTATATTTGTTTTTATTTTATTTTCTTTTTTCTCGTCTTCTCCCTTCACCGGTGCTATGAGCCACACCGTTGTCGGGATAGGCAGGTTGGCAGACAATTTTAGTTGTCGGCCTGAAGTAGAATCGACAATCACGAAAACAGCAGGCTTGAGAGAAGGCTGTTCTTGAATGAAAAGTCAAGTTTGAAGCCATGTCACGTTCTAGAATGCCTCGGTGAATAAAACTTTCTTTTGAATATCGCATCGCTTCTATACGCTACTGCCGTTTTATATTTTAGTTATTTTTGTTAGTATTTTATTTTAAACAGAAATTTTTTCCTTCCTACGTTTTGTCATAATTTGTACTCCTGTTTCCTACTATTTTTGACTTCACTCACTTTTTCCACAAGATATTCATGTTCTTTTTTTTTACACGTAAGAGTTTTTTTTATGCTTTTCGTGAGAGTCTCTTTGAAGTAATTGTCTTTGTTGTTTCTTACCATTTTTACTTCTTCCAAACTTTATTTTACTGCTCTTCCATTTACTGTTTCTATTTTATTTCAATCATTTTCTTCTTTTTTCATTACATTTTAGGCTTAAATTTATTTTTTTTCTAATAAAATGGCTTCTTTTGTTTGTCATTTCCGTTCCATTCCGTGATATGAATATTTCTCTTTTTTCTTCACTTGTTTATTTTCTTGACCGTGTGTTTAATTCTGTTTTCATTCAATTTACTCACTTCCCTTTTCTAGCATGTGATTTTAATTATTATTATTAATGCTTTTTTTTCGCATATCCATGCAATCGAAATCCCGAATTGTCATTAATTATATTTCCTTTATACCATGCCTTTTAATTTCATTTTTCTAAATTTTGGCTGTTTAAATAATTGCACAGTTGATGTTACGTCCCAGATTATCATTCAATGTAAAGCTATCTATATATATATATATATATATATATATATATATATATATATATATATATATATAAAGACATATTTTATGTTTAACGTTGTTATTTTATATTTAAGCAAAGCTCTGTTTATGATAAAAGTATTAAATAACATTTCCGAGAAATTTTCGAGAAAATTTTCGTTCTTTCTCAAGAACAATTTTCTATGAAAATATCTTTAATAAATAAATTGTCGGACCTTGTCCATTTCTTAATATATATATATATATATATAAAAATATTTCCCTGCGATCTACAAGCGAAGGTCCATTTCTTTTTGAATGCTTGAAATATGTAATTCTGTCATTTGTGTTCAATAGAAAATAACTCTTCCTAATAGATGACACCTTAGCTTTCTTATTTCAATTCTGCCTCAGATTTTCTATTTCTATCTCTCTTAAAATTAGCGGTAATGTTACAAGCGCCATTATATATGCATCTGTTGTATCCATAATGTATACACTTCAGTTTTCAATGGAATTTAAAAATTATAATCACTAGTTAGTAATTACATTTGACTTAAAATGAAACATGCATTGGTGGGAAAATAGTTCTTGTCCTTGCTTACTTATTTGGGAAAACCTCTGTTTGGTCAGGAAATGTCATTAATATATACGTTTTTTCTCGTTTCTCTTAGCAATGCAAATTCATTTAAATTCAGTAGTTGGCGTTTACAATCACCGGTGACACATTATATTTCACTTAAATTAAAGAAACATTGGTAGTATAAAATTATTTGCCTCTTCTTAACAATAAGGTAAATCTAGATAATAGAATTTACGGTGACTCATTTTCCTTTGTATAGTGTAAAAAAAGGAAAATATTTTTTTTTATATTAATTAATTATATCTTATTAATTTGGAAATTTTCTGCTTCTGTTGAAAATCGTAATTGCTACACTTATATGTGTTTAATCCCTTCCTTCTTTACTAAAAAAATGGGATTTAATGAAATTCAAAAGCAGGACACTTCTGTCATTGGTTAATCTTGATATATGAATTAAATGAAACAAAGATTCGTGGAATACAATTTTTTACTACTGCGAACTCATTAGGTCAATCGACCTTGGAGAGAGTTCAAGTTTTACGTAAATTTCCTTTTCTTAATTTCTTTATTAAATCTTTATTTTGAATATCATGAATGCATCTTCGAAAATGGAATTGGTACTTTTCATATTTTTTTATTTTTAACTTTCATTTAGTTTGGTTACATTAGGGAGTATGTTATAAGCTTACGATCAAGGCTACGTGAAACGTAAGATTAAACATTATTATTGGACTACAAAATAATTCCGTCGCATCCATGCGATATATGGGGTACTATCCAAACAGACCGATGATACCTCTTTACCTGTTATGAAAATTCCTCAATGATATTATTACCCATATCTAACTAACAAATATAATATCACATCTACACATCAATTTCTACAGTCTTCAAAAAACGCAATCAAACCAAGCTATTTTACCCTCACATGATGCAGAAAAATCGATTGGCAAACGTCTTTGTTGACGAAACCAACAATATAATCTGTAACTATTCATAAACATAATTCGGTACCCCATATCCATTAAACCTAATATTTTTAGGAAATTACTGCAATAGCTTCCTATGGAAATCCACGCTGAATATGCTTCTCTAGTTACTACCTTATTCATGTCGAAAACGAAGATTGAAAAAGTTACAAAATCAAAAATATATGCCCAATATGCAGATCCTTTTTTTAAAATTTTAGGTGAAGATAAATAAATCGAAAATCTCAAAACAAGTTTTGAAAAGAAATCTGTCTTACGAAACAAATCCTTAGACGTCCTTGTAGAATCGGGTAATAACACATTCACAAACTCGTTATCAAACACCCCTACTTCAAATATACGTTTTTTTAATTAGTCGCCGGAGGGAGTCGTCAGTGATGTAAATTGACTTGGTTCATCAGGGAGTTTCGAGTCTTTCAACATCATAAACCCCATCACCAAGTCGACCCAATCAGTGGAGATCAATCCCTGACCCCCCTCGCAATCAAACGCTAACTTATAGTCTGACCTTTTTAATGAATTTGACGAAAATAGACCACGTATTCCGCACACCCGATTGGATGTTTGTAAAAGCCAATCCACTGCGCGAACTGTCTTTTAAATTGCCCATGGTAGGCTTCTATTCTTTCTTTTTTCCGTGGATAATAGTTTCAATGGATAATCCAGGAGGTAATTTAGCGTTCTTAAATGTAACACTTTTTATTTCCTAGGTATGGTTGTACACATGACAATTTTATAGATGCAGTTATTTGTCATAAAGTATACTCAAGGAAGTGCACAGGAATTCATCTTCTCCTCTTTTTAAAAAAAAAACTACAACGTGGAATAAACAATAGTTCATAACGGTTTACCGAACTATCACATAGATAACCAAATTCGATTATTTCTTTTGAAAGGAAGCAACAGCACGTCTGGACATCAGATAAAAAAAAACATAAAAAATAACAACGTTTCATATAAATATTAAATACCCGATAATTATAAGAAAGTCGAATTTGCCATTAGAAACATTATTAGAATACAACCCCAATCGGCCAGAATTTAAATTAAATTATCTACCATGGCGGGCTGAAAACTTAATAGGCTAATTATAAGGGAGTGACGCTAGAGCTTTGAAATCTTGCCTGCATTAATTTCAACTCTTATTGATAACTGCTTTGAGTCTTCCCATGTAAAACAGATATCTGACTGTCCAATGGAGATTTCAGAAGTAACTATTCTAGAAAATAGACAGATTTTAGTCTCGTGGTTTTATCAGTTACCTACAGAAAAAATGGGCTTTAGTTCCAATGACATTCAAATTGACAAGGTTGCTACATGTTGTTGGGAAGATCCAAATTTATCACCAACAAAGTGTGGACAGGTAAATTTAGGAAGGATTAGGGAGAGTCTTAAAGTTGGCTTAATCTCTGGAAGTCTTGTAACAACAACAAACTGATCGTGTTCCCCCACATGAGGTTGATGGCAGGCGATTAACTATAAATCAAATAGCCAATGCTAATAGCATATACTTTGATTGAGTTGAGAATGTTCTGCACAATGAACTTTGTATGACGAAAGTTTCTGCTCGTTGGGTACACGTCTTCTGACACATGATCAAAAATGCACCAAGTGATTACATCACGGGAAAAATCTAATAATATTGAGGGAGATCCAGCTGATTAACTTGAATGTTTCCTAACACATAAAGAGTGTTGGCTTCATCACTTTGAGTCAGGGACAAATAGACAATATATGCAGTATAAACGTACCTCTAAATGACGAAAGAAGGCGAAAGTTGTTTTATCTGAAGGAAAGGTGATGGCCTTATAGAGAGGCAAAAGGCATTGTATTTATTGACTATCTTCAAAAGGACCCCATCATCAATGGAGAGTGATAAGCTAACTTGCTGAGGCAGTTGCGCAAGGCTACAAAACTAGTCGCCCAGGAAAACTGCCGAAAAGGTTATTGACAATGCTCAGCACATAAGTCTTAGGTTTGAATATTTGCTGTGTGTAACCGTGACTTTGAAGTGGTTGACCATCTTTCTTATTCTCCTGAGTTTACTATCATCAGTTACATGAATAAATACTTGTCTAGAAACATGTATCTCAGTAATGATGACGGCCTATCTGTGGCTGATGAAGTTTGAACAAAATTCTTATTTGAACAGTCAAATGTCAGTTTACCTTAAAAAAAAAAACAATGCCGTTATTTGTAAAGAAAAAATGCTTTGAAATTCATGCATGCAATATTGTACAGCTCTTGCCTCACTCATTCACATTCAACCTATGAACTTTTCATCCCATATTCATATTATAAAATATTAAAACTGCTAATCACGTCGTCAAAAATAACAACTCACTTGCAAGATCCAAATTACAGAGGACCAATATTATTTTTGAGCTTACATGCCCATAAAGAACTGCATTTCTGATAAAACAAGATTGATGAATAATTACATTGGACATACCACTACATACTTACCATAAAGATTTACCTTAAATCTATCAGACAATATCCATTTAAGTATCCTGCCAAACTTCACTCGAAACATAAATGTAGAAAATCCGACAACAGCCTCATCCAAATGTAAAAATAGCTAAAAATGCAAGTATTAATAATAAAAATGAAAAAATCAACACTCAATAATATCAACTATGAACACGGTCAAAACCTGCTGACTGTGTTTGGATAAAATCTCTCTCTCTCTCTCTCTCTCTCTGTATTGAATGTTAGAGACAGATAAATCGCTTTGTGAGAATAAGATAAGTAGAAACAGCTACACAAATTTTAATACAAATTCTGATTAATGAAAAGTCACAGTGATGAATGAACTTGACAAAAATACGAATATTGATTTTTTTTCGTTTTTTAACTAACGCATTTGTATCTATCTCTCTCGTTTCAATTAATTGAGTAATTATTAATCTGTCGAAAAAATATGGTAAATTTTTTTGAAGTTATATGCGGTAAATTATTTAAAATAATTGTTTCACATGTGACTGGTTCTTGTACAATTTTTTCTTCCTTATGACGTGAATTAAAAAAATAACGGTTTTACTTACACTGTTTCATATTAAAATAAATTTTAAATCTCCAGAAATATGTTCATTTTATCTAACTATAATCAGTAAATCTCATTAGATATTAACAGTTATACAATTTTTTTAAATTTTCTTCTCTGAGTAATTGCAAACTTCGTCCGGCATATTCCATAATTGCAGGATAAAAATCGAACATTTTAATATTAAATAAAAAATGATCTAGGCCGCGTCTGCCTTAGTCTATTTTAACTAATTTCCCGAAGTTCCTTTCAAAACTGCTTGCTAATCGTTCTTTGGTATTGCTATATATTTTCTAGTAGTTGCTTTATGTTTAATACAGATTCCAGTTTTTAGAAAAGTCATATAGGGAGGCAGGTCCTAAATGTAAAATAACTGATACTTGAAGAGATATGGGGAATTATTGACACGTCAGTGAATGACTCATACAGAGTGTGTTAACATATGCTCAACATTATCTCTTCTAACTAGATACGAAGTAACATCGAGGCAGTACAAACGCTTCATGTCAAAGAGCATCACGAATATATAAACGTTTCCAATGATGTTCGAAATGGCTGTGTAGTTTCTGTAAAGATGATATATGGGGCTAAGTATTCATATGAAAAAGAAAATATGATAATTAGCATATATATTGCCTGATCTGGTATATATTAAGAAAATGTAACTAAAAGGAAAGGGCGCTCCTCTCTGGATTGAAGATCAGATGTGATGAGGAAAGGTTGAACCCCAAGGAATTTGGTGAAATATGGTTTGAACTTCGTAAGATTAGGATGTGTAGAGGCTCTAGGCTATGGATGATTTTGGAGTGGTTAGGCTTTGCAAGTGAATTAAATTTCCTACGTTTACTATTTCTTGTTCTATTATAAAAGTCTATATTTTGCTTAAATGACACGTAATGTTGGTAGTTTTATTGGTCTTATAAGACACACTCCCTTTTAGTTTCATTCCAACAAATTTATATATGAAGAAGCAAATATAATCATACATTATGCCACATTCTTTTTTCGCTTCATAAATATTAATATCTTCACATTTATGTTGCGTGTTGATCATGGCTCTGAAAATTTGAAAAATATATTTTGTGGTTCTGTTTGTACCCTTAAAATCACTCCATGTCCAAGTTTGTTTTGTAGTTCACTCGATATAGTCTTCTGTCCCCGATTATTTCCAAAATGTCCTGATATTATCAAATTCTCCAAGCCATCTTCTTTTGTGGCGTGTTCGACAATATGCTCTATCATTTTTTGCTTCTAAGAACCAGAGCTATATTTGTTCATATTGACGTTTATATTTGTTATTATTTTTCTTCGGTTGAACCACTCTTTGTTTACGCTCATAATTGTTCGGCATTCGCTGACATATGGGAGGGTTGGTATTACATTGGACTTCAGCTTTCTTCCACACGTTTTTAACAATAGTGTACTGTGTCATCATAGATTGTTTATGATTAGGTAAGCATCTTTTGCTATCCCTAAACGATTCGGATTTATGTCTAAGTTTTATCCTTGTGTTTTAGAGACCTTTCCAAATAGTCACATTTCTGTACCTGCTGCCGCCTCTTATTCTCGCATCTGGGGCTGTGTCAATACATTGCCCAGACATTGTCTTTTGACAATTGATAGTTGCCTATTTTCCACACAATTTCCTAGTAGAGATTTCGCTTTATTTTACTAGACTTCACATTCATCTTCTTGGAAATGTCAATTTAATTCCAATACTTTTTTCAATTAAATCAACATTTGCTCGCCGTTCAAAATCAAAAACTTATTTACTTTACGTGAGATTCATCAGATAAACTGTCTCTTCACTTCCTTTAATATTTTTTAATTGGCTGCTTTATCTGCGTGTCTATAGTTTACATGACCCCACCTCGACGATACATCCGAAAAAAGTGAAAAAACTTACTACTTAATAGGTTCAGTCATACTGACATTAAAATTTCGATAGCTCATTTCAATATTGCTGTCAATCTTCAGACTTGTTGGGTTCTATGCAGCTACTTCTCAATTTTAACGTATATGAAAACTTATAAAGTTTCCATTGGGATTTCCGCGTGGGAATGGAAACAGAGATATTATACACATAGGCACCAGTTTTCTAACCCTAAAACAAAACACCAGACAGCACTTTCAAAAACAAAATTGGGAATGGAAAGAGAAAGGTTTGAGCCCACAGAGAGTTTGGAAAATTATAGGTTGCGCACGTAATTCTAATACGCTTAGAGTTAGGCGTGACTTAAGTTTAGAAGAATAGATTAGAACAATAAAGTACAATAATCAAATCCAACTATCGAATCAGAGAAATGAATTAGTGTTAAAATGTCGATATAAAAACAAATTCAAATTTCTATAAAATAGGTTTAACTTAATTAGCTACCATATTTTGCTAATATTCACTCCCCTCTATCCCCAACTCTCTTTCCATTAAATCCTTACATCATTTTATCTACATATTTTAAATTTATTTCTTGACGACGTTTTATTTCACTTTTAATTTGAAATGAATATTTCCTTATTCATATAATCCCAAATTAATATCAGAAGTTTAATATCCGGGCTTAATTTTATAAAACATCTTCTCTTTAAGACAAATAACTTCCATCTCCGCCTAGCGACTGTCTCGTGCCTTTCGTCTGACTGAAATATTTAAATGAATAGATACTGTATTAGTCTTTCGACATGATGTTTTTTAGGTTTCACGATTTAATTCTATTCCCCGCCCTTCCTAACTGTACAGACAGGAACTCAGTTCACAGCGAGGCTGATAAGACAGACGGTATATATCGAAATAGGCTATTCTCAATATAAAGGCAATTTTGGATTTTATTGTTTATTGATTATATATATATATATATATATATATATATATATATATATATATATATATATATGCAAAAAGAAACATGCAGACAGATCCAAAAAAGTACATTTCCATTTTACAATACTTAAAATGTATTTATGAAAAGTGATTTTTACAAGAAAATGTATGTGAGAAGAAAACGTTTAGCATTAAGTTTTACTTTAAATTCTGTATGGGCCCCAGATTTCGCTACAATTTTCTCGAGCTGCCCAGGAATCGCATCAACTGATTTCATCACCAACTCTTGTTGCATGAAAGACAAAACTCCTTGTATTCGCTTGACAATTCTTCCAAACTTTTTGTTTACTATAGTAGATTTACTTCTGTACCAAATCCTCCCCAAAAGTCACTATGTGGAGGGCCACAAATACATAAAATCACCCTACTCACGCTTTCACACACTCACACACACACACACACACACACACACACACACATATATATATATATATATATATATATATATATATATATATATATATAGAGAGAGAGAGAGAGATAGATAGATAGATAATATTAGTGGTAAATATACACTTACATATACAAAATATATATACACAGATGCATACACATGCATATATATTTTTGAATAAAAATTCTTTGAAAAAAAAAATTCCAAGACGATAGAATCCAGGTAGAACTCAATGTCCAGGACAGGGTAAGGATATAATAAAAAGGCTTAAACACTAATATTATATTAGTGTTTAGCATTTTTATATATATATATATATATATATATATATATATATATATATATATATATATATATATATATATTCGCTGAATAATATTTCCTCGCATGTACGTATATACGTGTGGTGGGGTCTGTGTAAAATTATGATAGGTAAAAATTGCTATTATTTTTATTTTTTTTTATTTTTTTAAAAAGTTTATTTGTTATTATTTTAAAGCTGGTTATTTGCTTATTTTTGATGACTGCGTATATGTAACTGGTAGAACTTTGGTTTGTAATCCTTATTGGTTATTTTTACGGTGGTATTAAATATGCTGGTGGAGGGGGTAGTTTACGTTAATAATTATAGCGGGTTTATATGATATTAGTAGATGTGATGTGATAGTAATGTCTTAAGGGAATTGGGGACAATGATAATATAAGGGGGTAATAGTCATAGTAAATTGGTAGAGGTGGCCGGCTGTAACAACAAAATTGTCCAATTGTTAGATTAAGATTTCGACAGTTGCATCTTACGAATGATTAAAGATATCTTACAGGTATCCTCCGTGAATTTTTCAAAACTATTGAACTCTAATTTGAGCAAAGTTGGAATGATGAACCTTCATGCACTTAATCACCCCTTGATCCAGTCTTCCTCTCTAAACTTCTGTGTTTTAAGAAATTATTCAAAGTCTGCTTGATTGTTCTTCAATGGACTTTGCTTTGGGAGGATAGTGGGTTAGACACAAATGATTTCGAGCTGTTTTCTTTCTAGCTGAATAAACCCACTTGTGTGCAAGAAATGGGATTATCCGTATGATTTCCCGGTAGGTTAATTATAAAAATAAATCAGTGAA